>SZWC01005747.1:137136-148677 GCA_023375785.1 Penium margaritaceum | reverse complement strand
GGTTGCGGAGTGGTGCGAACTGGTTGCGGAGTGGTGCGAACTGGTTGCGGAGTGGTGGGAACTGGTTGCAGAGTGGTGCGAACTGGTTGCGGAGTGGTGCAAACTGGTTGTGGAGTGGTGCGAACTGGTTTCGGTGCCGTGCGAACTGGTTGCGGAGTGGTGCGAACTGGATGCGGAGTGGTGCGTAGTGGTTGCTGAGTGGTACGAATGGGTTGCAGATTGGTGCGAACTGGTTGGGGAGTGGTGCGAACTGGTTGGGGAGTGGTGCAAACTGGTTGCGGACTGGTGCGAACCGGTTGCGGAGTGGTGCGATTTTGGATGCAGAGTGGTGCGAACTGGTTGCGAAGTGGTGTGAACTGGCTGCGGAGTGGTGCGAACTGGTTGCGGAGTGATGCGAACTGATTGCGGAGTGGTGCGAACTGGTTGCGGTCTGGTGCCAACTGGTTGCGGTGTGATGTGAACTGGTTGGGGAGTGGTGCGAACTGGTTGCGGAGTGGTGCGAACTGGTTGTGGAGTGGTGCAAACTGGTAGCGGAGTTGTTCGAACTGGTTGCGGAGTGGTGCAAACTGGTTGTGGAGTGGTAGGAACTGGTTGCATGGTTGTGCATACTGGTTGCGGAGTAATGCGATCTGGTTTCAGGGTGGTGCAAACTGGTTGCGGGGTGGTGTGAACTGGTTGCGGAGTGGTGCGAACTGGTTGCGGAGAGGCGCGAACTGGTTGCGGAGTGGTGCGAACTGGTCGCGGAGTGGTGCGAACTGGTTGCGGAGTGGTGCGAACTGGTTGCAGAGTGGTGCGAACTGGTTGCGGAGTGGTGCAAACTGGTTGTGGAGTGGTAGGAACTGGTTGCATGGTGGTGCATACTGGTTGCGGAGTAGTGCGAACTGGTTGCAGAGTGGTGCGAACTGGTTGCGGAGTGGTGCAAACTGGTTGTGGAGTGGTAGGAACTGGTTGCATGGTGGTGCATACTGGTTGCGGAGTAGTGCGAACTGGTTGCAGAGTGGTGCGAACTGGTTGCGGAGTGGTGCAAACTGGTTGTGGAGTGGTAGGAACTGGTTGCATGGTGGTGCATACTGGTTGCGGAGTAGTGCGAACTGGTTGCAGAGTGGTGCGAACTGGTTGCGGAGTGGTGCAAACTGGTTGTGGAGTGGTAGGAACTGGTTGCATGGTGGTGCATACTGGTTGCGGAGTAGTGCGAACTGGTTGCAGAGTGGTGCGAACTGGTTGCGGAGTGGTGCAAACTGGTTGTGGAGTGGTAGGAACTGGTTGCATGGTGGTGCATACTGGTTGCGGAGTAGTGCGAACTGGTTGCAGAGTGGTGCGAACTGGTTGCGGAGTGGTGCAAACTGGTTGTGGAGTGGTAGGAACTGGTTGCATGGTGGTGCATACTGGTTGCGGAGTAGTGCGAACTGGTTGCAGAGTGGTGCGAACTGGTTGTGGAGTAGTGCGAACTGGTTGCGGAGTGGTGCAAACTGGATGCGGAGTGGTGCAAATTGGTTGCAGAGATGTGCGAACTGGTTGCGGAGTGGTGCGAACTGGCTGCGGAGTGGTGCGAACGAGTTTTGGAGTTGTGCGAACTGGTTGCGGAGTGGTGCGAACTGGTTGCGGAGTGGTGCGAACTGGTTGCGGATATGTGCAAACTGGCTGCGGAGTGGTGCGAACTGGTTGTGGAGCCATGTGAACTGGTTGCCGAGGGGTGCGAACTGGTTGCGGAGTAGTGTGAACTAGTTGCAAAGAGGTGCGGACTGCTTGCAGAGTGGTGCGAACTGCTTGTGGAGGGGTGCAAACTGGTTGCAAAGTGGTGCGAACTGGTTGCGGAGTGGTGCGAACTGGTTGCGGACTGGTGCGAACTGGCTGCGGAGTGGTGCGAACTGGTTGCGGAATGGTGCAAACTTTTTGCGGTATGGTGCAAACTGGTTGCAGAGTGGTGCGAACTGGTTACGGAGTGGTGCAAACTGGTTGCGGATTGGTGCGAACTGGTTGCGGGGTGGTGCAAACTGGTTGCGGATTGGTGTGCAGTGGTTGCAGAGTGGTGCAAACTGGTTGCGGAGTGGTGCGAACTAGATGTGGAGAGGTGCGAACTGGTTGCGGAGTCGTGCGAACTGGTTGCGGAGTTGTGCAAACTGGTTGCGGAGAGGTGGGAACTGGTTGTGGAGACGTGCGAACTGGTTGCGGAGTGGTGCGAACTGGTTGTGGAGTAGTGCGAACTGGTTGCGGAGTGGTGCAAACTGGATGTGAAGTGGTGCAAACTGGTTGCGGAGTGGTGCAATCTGATTGTGGTGTGGTGCAAACTGGTTGGGGCGTGGTGCCAACTGCTTGCGGAGTGGTGCGAACTGGTTGCGGAGTGGTGCGAACTGGTTGCGGAGTGGTGCGAACTCGTTGCGGAGTGGTGCAAACTGGTTGCGGAGTGGTGCGAACTGGTTGCGGAGTGGTGCGAACGGGTTGCGGATTGGTGTGAATTGGTTGCGGAGTGGTGGGAACTGGTTACGGAGTGGTTCAAACTGGTTGCAGAGTGGTGCGAACCGGTTGCGGAGTGGTGCGACAGGTTGCGCAGTGGTGCAAACCGGATGCGAAGTGGTGCGACCTGGTTGCGGAGTGGTACGACCTGGTTGTAGAGTGGTGGGAACGGGTTGCGGGGTGGTGCAAACTGGTTGCGGAGTGGTGCGAACTGGTTTCAGGGTGGTGCAAACTGGTTGCAGGGTGGTGCGAACTGGTTGCGGAGTGGTGCGAACTGGCTGCGGAGAGGTGCGAACTGGTAGCAGAGAGGTGCGAACTGGTTGCGGATGGTGCGAACTGGTTTTGGAGTGGTGCGAACTGGTTGCGGAATGGTGCAAACTATTTGCGGTGTGGTGCAAACTGGTTGCAGAGTGGTTCGAACTGGTTGCGGAGTGGTGCAAACTGGTTGCGGATTGGTGCGAACTGGTTGCAGAGTGGTGCGAACTGGTTGCGGAGTGGTGTGAAGTGGTTGCGGAGTGGTGCGAACTGGTTGCGGAGTGCTGCGAACTGGTTTCGGAGTGGTGCGAACTGGTTTCGGAGTGGTGCCAACAGGTTGCGGAGTGGTGCGAACTGGTTGCGGAGAGGCGCGACCTGGTTGCGGAGTGGTGCGAACGGGTTGCGGAGTGGTGTGAATTGGTTGCGGAGCGGTGGGAACTGGTTACGGAGTGGTTCAAACTGGTTGCAGAGTGGTGCGAACCGGTTGCGGAGTGGTGCGAACTGGTTGCGGAGAGGCGCGACCTGGTTGCGGAGTGGTGCGAACGGGTTGCGGAGTGGTGTGAATTGGTTGCGGAGCGGTGGGAACTGGTTACGGAGTGGTTCAAACTGGTTGCAGAGTGGTGCGAACCGGTTGCGGAGTGGTGCGAACTGGTTGCGGAGAGGCGCGACCTGGTTGCGGAGTGGTGCGAACGGGTTGCGGAGTGGTGTGAATTGGTTGCGGAGCGGTGGGAACTGGTTACGGAGTGGTTCAAACTGGTTGCAGAGTGGTGCGAACCGGTTGCGGAGTGGTGCGAACTGGTTGCGGAGAGGCGCGACCTGGTTGCGGAGTGGTGCGAACGGGTTGCGGAGTGGTGTGAATTGGTTGCGGAGCGGTGGGAACTGGTTACGGAGTGGTTCAAACTGGTTGCAGAGTGGTGCGAACCGGTTGCGGAGTGGTGCGAACTGGTTGCGGAGAGGCGCGACCTGGTTGCGGAGTGGTGCGAACGGGTTGCGGAGTGGTGTGAATTGGTTGCGGAGCGGTGGGAACTGGTTACGGAGTGGTTCAAACTGGTTGCAGAGTGGTGCGAACCGGTTGCGGAGTGGTGCGAACTGGTTGCGGAGAGGCGCGACCTGGTTGCGGAGTGGTGCGAACGGGTTGCGGAGTGGTGTGAATTGGTTGCGGAGCGGTGGGAACTGGTTACGGAGTGGTTCAAACTGGTTGCAGAGTGGTGCGAACCGGTTGCGGAGTGGTGCGAACTGGTTGCGGAGAGGCGCGACCTGGTTGCGGAGTGGTGCGAACGGGTTGCGGAGTGGTGTGAATTGGTTGCGGAGCGGTGGGAACTGGTTACGGAGTGGTTCAAACTGGTTGCAGAGTGGTGCGAACCGGTTGCGGAGTGGTGCGAACTGGTTGCGGAGAGGCGCGACCTGGTTGCGGAGTGGTGCGAACGGGTTGCGGAGTGGTGTGAATTGGTTGCGGAGCGGTGGGAACTGGTTACGGAGTGGTTCAAACTGGTTGCAGAGTGGTGCGAACCGGTTGCGGAGTGGTGCGAACTGGTTGCGGAGAGGCGCGACCTGGTTGCGGAGTGGTGCGAACGGGTTGCGGAGTGGTGTGAATTGGTTGCGGAGCGGTGGGAACTGGTTACGGAGTGGTTCAAACTGGTTGCAGAGTGGTGCGAACCGGTTGCGGAGTGGTGCGAACTGGTTGCGGAGAGGCGCGACCTGGTTGCGGAGTGGTGCGAACGGGTTGCGGAGTGGTGTGAATTGGTTGCGGAGCGGTGGGAACTGGTTACGGAGTGGTTCAAACTGGTTGCAGAGTGGTGCGAACCGGTTGCGGAGTGGTGCGAACTGGTTGCGGAGAGGCGCGACCTGGTTGCGGAGTGGTGCGAACGGGTTGCGGAGTGGTGTGAATTGGTTGCGGAGCGGTGGGAACTGGTTACGGAGTGGTTCAAACTGGTTGCAGAGTGGTGCGAACCGGTTGCGGAGTGGTGCGAACTGGTTGCGGAGAGGCGCGACCTGGTTGCGGAGTGGTGCGAACGGGTTGCGGAGTGGTGTGAATTGGTTGCGGAGCGGTGGGAACTGGTTACGGAGTGGTTCAAACTGGTTGCAGAGTGGTGCGAACCGGTTGCGGAGTGGTGCGAACTGGTTGCGGAGAGGCGCGACCTGGTTGCGGAGTGGTGCGAACGGGTTGCGGAGTGGTGTGAATTGGTTGCGGAGCGGTGGGAACTGGTTACGGAGTGGTTCAAACTGGTTGCAGAGTGGTGCGAACCGGTTGCGGAGTGGTGCGAACTGGTTGCGGAGAGGCGCGACCTGGTTGCGGAGTGGTGCGAACGGGTTGCGGAGTGGTGTGAATTGGTTGCGGAGCGGTGGGAACTGGTTACGGAGTGGTTCAAACTGGTTGCAGAGTGGTGCGAACCGGTTGCGGAGTGGTGCGAACTGGTTGCGGAGAGGCGCGACCTGGTTGCGGAGTGGTGCGAACGGGTTGCGGAGTGGTGTGAATTGGTTGCGGAGCGGTGGGAACTGGTTACGGAGTGGTTCAAACTGGTTGCAGAGTGGTGCGAACCGGTTGCGGAGTGGTGCGAACTGGTTGCGGAGAGGCGCGACCTGGTTGCGGAGTGGTGCGAACGGGTTGCGGAGTGGTGTGAATTGGTTGCGGAGCGGTGGGAACTGGTTACGGAGTGGTTCAAACTGGTTGCAGAGTGGTGCGAACCGGTTGCGGAGTGGTGCGAACTGGTTGCGGAGAGGCGCGACCTGGTTGCGGAGTGGTGCGAACGGGTTGCGGAGTGGTGTGAATTGGTTGCGGAGCGGTGGGAACTGGTTACGGAGTGGTTCAAACTGGTTGCAGAGTGGTGCGAACCGGTTGCGGAGTGGTGCGAACTGGTTGCGGAGAGGCGCGACCTGGTTGCGGAGTGGTGCGAACGGGTTGCGGAGTGGTGTGAATTGGTTGCGGAGCGGTGGGAACTGGTTACGGAGTGGTTCAAACTGGTTGCAGAGTGGTGCGAACCGGTTGCGGAGTGGTGCGAACTGGTTGCGGAGAGGCGCGACCTGGTTGCGGAGTGGTGCGAACGGGTTGCGGAGTGGTGTGAATTGGTTGCGGAGCGGTGGGAACTGGTTACGGAGTGGTTCAAACTGGTTGCAGAGTGGTGCGAACCGGTTGCGGAGTGGTGCGAACTGGTTGCGGAGAGGCGCGACCTGGTTGCGGAGTGGTGCGAACGGGTTGCGGAGTGGTGTGAATTGGTTGCGGAGCGGTGGGAACTGGTTACGGAGTGGTTCAAACTGGTTGCAGAGTGGTGCGAACCGGTTGCGGAGTGGTGCGAACTGGTTGCGGAGAGGCGCGACCTGGTTGCGGAGTGGTGCGAACGGGTTGCGGAGTGGTGTGAATTGGTTGCGGAGCGGTGGGAACTGGTTACGGAGTGGTTCAAACTGGTTGCAGAGTGGTGCGAACCGGTTGCGGAGTGGTGCGAACTGGTTGCGGAGAGGCGCGACCTGGTTGCGGAGTGGTGCGAACGGGTTGCGGAGTGGTGTGAATTGGTTGCGGAGCGGTGGGAACTGGTTACGGAGTGGTTCAAACTGGTTGCAGAGTGGTGCGAACCGGTTGCGGAGTGGTGCGAACTGGTTGCGGAGAGGCGCGACCTGGTTGCGGAGTGGTGCGAACGGGTTGCGGAGTGGTGCGAACGGGCTGCGGAGTGGTGCGAACTGGTTGTGGAGTGGTGCGAACTGGTTGCGGGGAGGTGCGAACTGGTTGCGGAGTGGTGTGAAGTGCTTGCGGAGTGGTGCGAACTGGTTGCGGAGTGCTGCGAACTGGTTGCGGAGTGGTGCGAACTGGTAGCGGAGAGGTGCGAACTGGTTGCGGAGTGGTGCAAACTAGATGTGGATAGGTGCGACCTGGTTGTGGAGTGGTGCGTACTGGTTGCGGAGTAGTGCAAACTGGTTGCGGAGTGGTGCAAACTGGTTGGGGCATGGTGCCAACTGCTTGCGGAGTGGTGCGAACTGCTTGGAGAGTGGTGCGAACTGGTTGCGGAGTGGTGCAAACTAGATGTGGAGAGGTGCGAACTGGTTGCGGAGTGGTGCGAACTGGTTGCGGAGTGGTGCAAACTGGTTGCGGAGAGGTGGGAACTGGTTGTGGAGAGGTGCGAACTGGTTGCGGACTGGTGCGAACTGGTTGCAGAGTTGTGCGAACTGGTTGCGGAGTGGTCCGAACTGGTTGCAGAGTGGTGCGAACTGGTTTCGGAGTGGTGCGAACTGGTTGCCGTGTGCTGCGAACTGGTTCCGGAGTGTTTCGAACTGGTTGCGGAGTGGTGCAAACTGGTTGCAGAGTGAAGCGAACTGGTTGCAGAGTGGTGCAAACTGGTTGCCGAGTGGTGCGAACTGGTTGTGGAGTGGTGCGAACTGGTTGCGGAGTGGTGCCAGATGGTTGCGGAGTCGTGCGAACTGGTTGCGGAGTAGTGCGAACTGGTCGCGGAGTGGTGCAAACTGGTTGCGGAGTGGTGCGAACTGGTTGTGGAGTTGTGCGAACTGATTAAGGAGTGGTGTCCACTGGTTCAGGAGTGGTGCGAACCGGTTGCGGAGGTGTGCGAACTTGTTGGAGTGTGGTGCGAACTGGTTGCCGAGTGGTGGGAACTGGCTGTGGAGTGGTGCGGACTCGTTGCCGAGTGGTGCGAACTGGTTGCGGAGTGGTGCGAACTGGTTGCGGAATGGTGCGAACCGGTTGTAGAGTGGTGCAAACTGGTTTCCGGATTGGTGCGAACAGGTTCCGGAGTGGTGCAAACTGGTTGGGAAGTGGTGCGAACTGGTTGCGGAGTGGTGCAAACTGGTTGCTGAGTGGTTGGAACTGGTGGCAAATAGGTGCGAACTGGTTGGGGAGTGGTACGAACTGATTACGGAGTGGTGCGAACTGGTTACAGAGTGGTGTGAACTGGTTGTGGGGTGGTGCAAACTGGTTGCGGAGTGGTGCAAACTGGTTGCGATGTGGTGCAAACGGGTTGCGCTGAGGTGCAAACTGGTTGCAAAGTGGTGCAAACTGGTTGCGGAGTGGTGCAAACTGGTTGCACAGTGGTGCCAACTGGTTGCGGATTGGTGTGAACTGGTTGCGGAGTGGTGCGAACTGGTTGCGGAGTGGTGCGAACTGGTAGCGGAGTGGTGCAAACTGGTTGCGGATAGGTGCGAACTGGTTGCGGAGTGGTTGGAACTGGTTACTGTGTCGTGCGATCTGGTTACAGAGTGGTGGGAACTGGTTGCGGAGTGGTGCGGACTGGTTGCGGAGTGGTGCGAGCTGGTTGCGGAGTGGTGCGAATTGGTTGCGGAGTGGGGCGAACTGGTTGCGGAGTGGTTGGAACTGGTTACTGTGTCGTGCGATCTGGTTACAGAGTGGTGGGAACTGGTTGCGGAGTGGTGCGGACTGGTTGCGGAGTGGTGCGAGCTGGTTGCGGAGTGGTGCGAATTGGTTGCGGAGTGGGGCGAACTGGTTGCGGAGTGGTTGGAACTGGTTACTGTGTCGTGCGATCTGGTTACAGAGTGGTGGGAACTGGTTGCGGAGTGGTGCGGACTGGTTGCGGAGTGGTGCGAGCTGGTTGCGGAGTGGTGCGAATTGGTTGCGGAGTGGGGCGAACTGGTTGCGGAGTGGTTGGAACTGGTTACTGTGTCGTGCGATCTGGTTACAGAGTGGTGGGAACTGGTTGCGGAGTGGTGCGGACTGGTTGCGGAGTGGTGCGAGCTGGTTGCGGAGTGGTGCGAATTGGTTGCGGAGTGGGGCGAACTGGTTGCGGAGTGGTTGGAACTGGTTACTGTGTCGTGCGATCTGGTTACAGAGTGGTGGGAACTGGTTGCGGAGTGGTGCGGACTGGTTGCGGAGTGGTGCGAGCTGGTTGCGGAGTGGTGCGAATTGGTTGCGGAGTGGGGCGAACTGGTTGCGGAGTGGTTGGAACTGGTTACTGTGTCGTGCGATCTGGTTACAGAGTGGTGGGAACTGGTTGCGGAGTGGTGCGGACTGGTTGCGGAGTGGTGCGAGCTGGTTGCGGAGTGGTGCGAATTGGTTGCGGAGTGGGGCGAACTGGTTGCGGAGTGGTTGGAACTGGTTACTGTGTCGTGCGATCTGGTTACAGAGTGGTGGGAACTGGTTGCGGAGTGGTGCGGACTGGTTGCGGAGTGGTGCGAGCTGGTTGCGGAGTGGTGCGAATTGGTTGCGGAGTGGGGCGAACTGGTTGCGGAGTGGTTGGAACTGGTTACTGTGTCGTGCGATCTGGTTACAGAGTGGTGGGAACTGGTTGCGGAGTGGTGCGGACTGGTTGCGGAGTGGTGCGAGCTGGTTGCGGAGTGGTGCGAATTGGTTGCGGAGTGGGGCGAACTGGTTGCGGAGTGGTTGGAACTGGTTACTGTGTCGTGCGATCTGGTTACAGAGTGGTGGGAACTGGTTGCGGAGTGGTGCGGACTGGTTGCGGAGTGGTGCGAGCTGGTTGCGGAGTGGTGCGAATTGGTTGCGGAGTGGGGCGAACTGGTTGCGGAGTGGTTGGAACTGGTTACTGTGTCGTGCGATCTGGTTACAGAGTGGTGGGAACTGGTTGCGGAGTGGTGCGGACTGGTTGCGGAGTGGTGCGAGCTGGTTGCGGAGTGGTGCGAATTGGTTGCGGAGTGGGGCGAACTGGTTGCGGAGTGGTTGGAACTGGTTACTGTGTCGTGCGATCTGGTTACAGAGTGGTGGGAACTGGTTGCGGAGTGGTGCGGACTGGTTGCGGAGTGGTGCGAGCTGGTTGCGGAGTGGTGCGAATTGGTTGCGGAGTGGGGCGAACTGGTTGCGGAGTGGTTGGAACTGGTTACTGTGTCGTGCGATCTGGTTACAGAGTGGTGGGAACTGGTTGCGGAGTGGTGCGGACTGGTTGCGGAGTGGTGCGAGCTGGTTGCGGAGTGGTGCGAATTGGTTGCGGAGTGGGGCGAACTGGTTGCGGAGTGGTTGGAACTGGTTACTGTGTCGTGCGATCTGGTTACAGAGTGGTGGGAACTGGTTGCGGAGTGGTGCGGACTGGTTGCGGAGTGGTGCGATCTGGTTGCCGAGTGGTGCGAACTGGGTGCGGAGTGGGGTGAACTGGTTGCGGAGTGGTGCAAACCAGCTGTGGAGTTGTGCGAACTGGTTGCGGAGTGGTGCGAACTGGTTGCGCAGTGGTGCAAACTGGTTGCGGAGTGGTGCGAACTGGTTGGGGAGAGGTGTGAACTGCTTACAGAGCGGTACGAACTGGTTGCCGATTGGTGCGAACTGGTTGCGGAGAGGTGCGAACTGGCCGCAGAGTGGTGCGAACTGGTTGCAGAGTGGTGCTAACTGGTTGCGGAGTGTTGCAGACTCGTTGCGGAGTTGTGCGAAATGGTTGCGGAGTGGTGCAAACTGGTTGCGGAGTGGTGCGAACTGGTTGCAGAGTGGTGCAAACTGGTTGCGGAGTAGTGGGAATTGGTTGCGGAGTGGTGCAAACTGGTTGTAGAATAATGCAAACTGGTTGCGCAGTGGTAGGAACTGGTTGCGCTGTGGTGCTTAGTGGTTGCGGAGTGGTGCGAACTGGTTGTGGAGTGGTGCGAACTGGTTGCGTAGTGGTGCGAACTTGTTGCGGAGTTGTGCAAACTGGCTGTGGAGTGGTGCGAACTGGTTGAGTGTTACCAACTGGTTGTGGAGTGGTGCGAACTGGCCGCGGAGTGGCGCGAACCTGTTGCGGGGTGGTGTGAACTGGTTGCGGAGTGGTGCGAACTGGGTGCGGACTGGTGCGAACTGGTTGTAGAGTGGTGCGAACTGGTTGCGGAGTGGTTATAGCTGGTTGCGGAGAAGTGCGAACTGGTTGCGGAGTGGTGCGAACCGGTTGCGGAGTGGTGCGAACNGTCAGGTAGTCCCCCGATACCTGACGCTTCCGTGGAGGATTCCATCGGGAGGCATCAAATGGCTCGGTGACTGCGGATGGATTGGGGGACTGGACGGTCCCTGCTGCACTAGATGCTCCCCTGGAGGGCTGTGAAGATGACGGGGTCTGATGGGTTTGCATCCTGAGACGTTGTCGCACACCAAGTGCCAAACGACACTTGGTGTGCAACGCTGACGGCGAAGAGAAGGGCAGTGACTTACTGCCAACAAAGCTCTTTCACCCCTACAGACAACGCTTCCACCGACACACGGGTGCTGCACTGCGGCACGTCGCTTCACCCATGGACGCGACGCTGAGGTTGATGATTTCATGACAGCATCGTGGCCGTACACGCAGCAGGCCTGATCGATGTGGCATCGACAACGGCGATGCATGACCATCCATTTTCGAGAAATCCAAGGATCGTGGGAGTGCACGTACTTAATTTTCTTTTCCGTTGAAACCTACGGGTAGCATGAAACATGGACTGCATCAAAGCAGCAATACTTCTACACAGTTTGTCAAAATCCGTTTTCAAATCATACGAAAAATGTTTAAAAATTCTTCGTGGATAAATTGAGCGTAGCGCTTGAGGGGCGTCCAACTGTACATTGCTCTCGATAGGATGCCAGCAGCTATTCGTTTGTTCATGTCACTTCCACCCAAAGCAGCCAATGCATGGGCTACAACAGCTGACGTGTACCATGCAAGCATGCCAGGCATGCAGTGCATGCCACAGCAGTAACTGTAGCGATATCTAACGATTTTGGTACCGAGAGTGAGTGAGTCGGCTCCGGGGTCGATTTTTGGTCCTTGCGTTTTTCCCCTTTTCCGAAGTGTTAAGGGTGTGTGTGGCTAAATGCCCGTTTTCGGCAACCCGGGGTCACCATTAGCCCTACAACACAACGTAGCAACAACGTTGTAGAACGTTGCTACGTTGTCGTTGTAGGGCTCCTACAACGAACAACGAGAGCAACACTGG
>SZWC01005747.1:115090-125496 GCA_023375785.1 Penium margaritaceum | reverse complement strand
ACTGGTTGCGGAGTGGTGCGAACTGGTTGCGGAGTGGTGCGAACTGGTTGCAGAGTGGTGCGAACTGGTTGCGCAGTGGTGCGAAGTGGTTGCGGAGTGGTGCAAACTGGCTGTGGAGTGATGAGAACGGGTTGTGGAGTGGTGTGAACTGGTTGCGGAGTGTTACGAACTGGCTACGGAGTGGTGCGAACTGGTTGCGTAGTGGTGCGAACCGGTTGCGGAGTGGTGCAAACTGGTTGCGGAGTGGTGCAAACCGGTTGTGGAGTGGTGCGACTGGTTGCAGAGTGGTGCAAACCGGTTGCGGAGTGGTGTGAACTGGTTGCGGAGTGGTGCAAACCGGCTGTGGTGTGGTTCATAGGTTGCGGAGTGGTGCGAACTGGTTGCAAAGTGATGCGAACTGGTTGCGGAGTGGTGCCAACTGGTTGCGGAGTGGTTTGAACTGGTTGCGGAGTGGTGCAAGCTGGTTGCGGAGTGGTGCGAACTGGTTGCGGAGTTGTGCAAACTGGTTGCGGAGTAGTGCGAACTGGTTGCGTTGTGGTGCAAATTGGATGCGGAGTGGTGCGAACCGGTTGCAGAATGGTGCGAACCGGTTGCGGAGTGGTGCGAAATCGTTGCAAAGTGGTGTGAACCGGTGGCGAAGTGGTGCAAACATATTGCGGAGTGGTGCGAACTGGATAGGGAGTGGTGCAAACTGGTTGCGGAGTGTGGCGAACTTGTTGCGGTGTGGTGCATACTGGTTTTGAAGTGGTGTCAACTGGTTACATGGGGTGCGAATGGGTTGCGGAGTGGTGGGAACTGGTTGCGGAGTGGTGCAAACTGGTTGCGGAGTGGTGCGAACTGGTTGCGGAGTGTTGCGAACTGGTTGCAGAGTGGTGTGAACTGGTTGCGGAGTGGTGCGAACCGGTTGCGGAGTGGTGCGAACCGGTTGCGGAGTGGTGCGAACCGGTTGCGGAGTGGTGCGAACCGGTTGCGGAGTGGTGCGAACCGGTTGCGGAGTGGTGCGAACCGGTTGCGGAGTGGTGCGAACCGGTTGCGGAGTGGTGCGAACCGGTTGCGGAGTGGTGCGAACCGGTTGCGGAGTGGTGCGAACCGGTTGCGGAGTGGTGCGAACCGGTTGCGGAGTGGTGCGAACCGGTTGCGGAGTGGTGCGAACCGGTTGCGGAGTGGTGCGAACCGGTTGCGGAGTGGTGCGAACCGGTTGCGGAGTGGTGCGAACCGGTTGCGGAGTGGTGCGAACCGGTTGCGGAGTGGTGCGAACCGGTTGCGGAGTGGTGCGAACCGGTTGCGGAGTGGTGCGAACCGGTTGCGGAGTGGTGCGAACCGGTTGCGGAGTGGTGCGAACCGGTTGCGGAGTGGTGCGAACCGGTTGCGGAGTGGTGCGAACCGGTTGCGGAGTGGTGCGAACCGGTTGCGGAGTGGTGCGAACCGGTTGCGGAGTGGTGCGAACCGGTTGCGGAGTGGTGCGAACCGGTTGCGGAGTGGTGCGAACCGGTTGCGGAGTGGTGCGAACCGGTTGCGGAGTGGTGCGAACCGGTTGCGGAGTGGTGCGAACCGGTTGCGGAGTGGTGCGAACCGGTTGCGGAGTGGTGCGAACCGGTTGCGGAGTGGTGCGAACCGGTTGCGGAGTGGTGCGAACCGGTTGCGGAGTGGTGCGAACCGGTTGCGGAGTGGTGCGAACCGGTTGCGGAGTGGTGCGAACCGGTTGCGGAGTGGTGCGAACCGGTTGCGGAGTGGTGCGAACCGGTTGCGGAGTGGTGCGAACCGGTTGCGGAGTGGTGCGAACCGGTTGCGGAGTGGTGCGAACCGGTTGCGGAGTGGTGCGAACCGGTTGCGGAGTGGTGCGAACCGGTTGCGGAGTGGTGCGAACCGGTTGCGGAGTGGTGCGAACCGGTTGCGGAGTGGTGCGAACCGGTTGCGGAGTGGTGCGAACCGGTTGCGGAGTGGTGCGAACCGGTTGCGGAGTGGTGCGAACCGGTTGCGGAGTGGTGCGAACCGGTTGCGGAGTGGTGCGAACCGGTTGCGGAGTGGTGCGAACCGGTTGCGGAGTGGTGCGAACCGGTTGCGGAGTGGTGCGAACCGGTTGCGGAGTGGTGCGAACCGGTTGCGGAGTGGTGCGAACCGGTTGCGGAGTGGTGCGAACCGGTTGCGGAGTGGTGCGAACCGGTTGCGGAGTGGTGCGAACTGGTTGCGGATAGGTGTGATCTGGTTGCAGAGTGGTTTGAACTGGTTACTGATTGGTGCGAACTGGTTACGGAGTGGTGTGAACTGGTTGCGGGGTGGTGCGAACTGGTTGCGGAGTGGTGCGAACTGGTTGCGGTGTGGTGCAATCTGGTTGCGGTGTAGTGCGAACTGGTTGTGAAGTGGTGCGAACTAGTTGCGGAATTGTGCGAACTAGTTGCGGAGTGGTGTGAACTAGTTGCGGAGTGGTGCGAACTGGTTGCAGAGTGGTGCGAACAGGTTGCGGAGTGGTGCAAACTGGTTGCGGATTGGTGCGAACTGGTTGCGGACTGTTAACAACTTGTTGCGCAGTAATGCGAAGTGGTTGCAGATTGGTGCGAACCAGTTGCGGAGAGGTGGGAACTGGTTGCGGAGTGGTGGGAACTTTTTGCGGACTGTTGCAAACTGCTTGCGGAGTGGTGCAAACTGGTTGCGGAGTGGTTCGAACCGGTTGCGGAGTGGAGTCAACTGGTTGCATAGTGGTGCAAACCGGCTGTGGAGTGGTGCGAACCGGTTGCGCAGTGGTGCGAACTGGTTGCGGAGTGGTGCGATCTGGTTGAGGAGTGGTGCGAACTGGTTGCGGAGTGGTGCGATCTGGTTACGGAGTGGTACAAACTGGATGAGGAATTGTGCGAACTGGTTGCGGACTGGTGCAAACTGGTTGCGGAGCAGTGCGAACTGGTTCGGTTGTGGTGCGAACCGGTTCCGGAGTGGTTCGAACCGGTTGCGGAGTGCTGCTAAGCGGTTGTGGAGTGGTGGAAACTGGTTGCGGAGTGGTGCGAACCAATTGCGAAGTGGTGCAAACTGGTTGCGGACTGGTGCGAACTGGATGCGGAGTGGTGCAAACTGGGTGCAGAGTGGTGCGAACTGGTTGCGGAGTGGTGCGAACCAATTGCGAAGTGGTGCAAACTGGTTGCGGACTGGTGCGAACTGGATGCGGAGTGGTGCAAACTGGGTGCAGAGTGGTGCGAACTGGTTGCGGTGTGGTGCATAATGGTTGTGGAGTGGTGTCAACTGGTTCCAGAGTGGTGCAAACTGGTTGCGGATTGGTGCGAACTGGTTGCGGAGTGGTGCCAACTGGTTGCGGATTGGTGCGAACTGGTTGCGGAGTGGTGCGAACCGGTTGCGGAGTGGTGCGAACCGGTTGCGGAGTGGTGCGAACCGGTTGCGGAGTGGTGCGAACCGGTTGCGGAGTGGTGCGAACCGGTTGCGGAGTGGTGCGAACCGGTTGCGGAGTGGTGCGAACCGGTTGCGGAGTGGTGCGAACCGGTTGCGGAGTGGTGCGAACCGGTTGCGGAGTGGTGCGAACCGGTTGCGGAGTGGTGCGAACCGGTTGCGGAGTGGTGCGAACCGGTTGCGGAGTGGTGCGAACCGGTTGCGGAGTGGTGCGAACCGGTTGCGGAGTGGTGCGAACCGGTTGCGGAGTGGTGCGAACCGGTTGCGGAGTGGTGCGAACCGGTTGCGGAGTGGTGCGAACCGGTTGCGGAGTGGTGCGAACCGGTTGCGGAGTGGTGCGAACCGGTTGCGGAGTGGTGCGAACCGGTTGCGGAGTGGTGCGAACCGGTTGCGGAGTGGTGCGAACCGGTTGCGGAGTGGTGCGAACCGGTTGCGGAGTGGTGCGAACCGGTTGCGGAGTGGTGCGAACCGGTTGCGGAGTGGTGCGAACCGGTTGCGGAGTGGTGCGAACCGGTTGCGGAGTGGTGCGAACCGGTTGCGGAGTGGTGCGAACCGGTTGCGGAGTGGTGCGAACCGGTTGCGGAGTGGTGCGAACCGGTTGCGGAGTGGTGCGAACCGGTTGCGGAGTGGTGCGAACCGGTTGCGGAGTGGTGCGAACCGGTTGCGGAGTGGTGCGAACCGGTTGCGGAGTGGTGCGAACCGGTTGCGGAGTGGTGCGAACCGGTTGCGGAGTGGTGCGAACCGGTTGCGGAGTGGTGCGAACCGGTTGCGGAGTGGTGCGAACCGGTTGCGGAGTGGTGCGAACCGGTTGCGGAGTGGTGCGAACCGGTTGCGGAGTGGTGCGAACCGGTTGCGGAGTGGTGCGAACCGGTTGCGGAGTGGTGCGAACCGGTTGCGGAGTGGTGCGAACCGGTTGCGGAGTGGTGCGAACCGGTTGCGGAGTGGTGCGAACCGGTTGCGGAGTGGTGCGAACCGGTTGCGGAGTGGTGCGAACCGGTTGCGGAGTGGTGCGAACCGGTTGCGGAGTGGTGCGAACCGGTTGCGGAGTGGTGCGAACTGGTTGCGGGGTCGTGCGAACTGGTTGCGGAGTGGTGCAAACTGGTTGCGGAGTGGTGCGACAGGTTGTGGACTGGTGTGAACTGGTTGCGGAGTGTTATAGACTGGTTTCGCAGTGGTGCGAAGTGGTTGCGGAATGGTGCGAACTAGTTGCGCAGTGGTGCAAACTGGTTGCGGACTTGTGGGAACTGGTTGCGGAGTGTTACGAACTGGTTGCGGAGTGGTGCCAACTGGTTGCGGTGTGGTGCGAACCGGTTGTGGAGTGGTGTGAACTGGTTGTGGAGTGGTGCAAACCGGCTGTGGAGTGGTGCGAACCGGTTGCGGAGTGGTGCGAACTGGTTGCGGAGTGGTGCGATCTGGTTGCAGAGTGGTGCGAACTGGTTGCGGAGTGGTGCGATCTGGTTACGGAGTGGTAAGAACTGGTTGCAGAGTAGTGCGCACTGGTTGCCAATAGGTGCGAACTGGTTGCGGAGTGGCTCGAACTGGTTACGGAGTGGTGCGAACTGGTTACGGAGTGGTTCAAACTGGTAGCGGGTTGGTGCGAACTATTTGCAGAGTGGTGGGAACTGGTTGCGGTGTGGTGCGAACTGGTTGCGGTGTGGTGCGAACTGGTTGTGGAGTGGTGGCAACTGGTTGCAGGATGGTGCGAACTGGTTGCGGAGTGGTGCGAACTGGTTGCAGAGTGGTGTGAACTGGTTGCGGAGTGGCGCAAACTGGTTGCGGAGTGGTGATGACTGGTTGCGGAGTGGTGCGAACTGGTTGCGGAGTGTTACGAACTGGTTGCGGAGTGGTGCCAACTGGTTGCGGTGTGGTGCGAACCGGTTGCGGAGTGGTGCGAACTGGTTGCGGAGTGGTGCAAGCTGGTTGCGGAGTGGTGCGAACTGGTTGCGAGTGGTGCGACCTGGTTGCGGAGTGGTGCGAACCGGTTGCGGAGGGGTGCGAACCGGTTGCGGAGTGGTGCGAACCGGTTGCCGAGTGGTGCGAACTGGTTGCCGAGTGGTGCGAACTGGTTGCGGAGTGGTGCAAGCTGGTTGCGGAGTGGTGCGAACTGGTTGCGAGTGGTGCGACCTGGTTGCGGAGTGGTGCGAACCGGTTGCGGAGGGGTGCGAACCGGTTGCGGAGTGGTGCGAACCGGTTGCCGAGTGGTGCGAACTGGTTGCCGAGTGGTGCGAACTGGTTGCGGAGTGGTGCAAGCTGGTTGCGGAGTGGTGCGAACTGGTTGCGAGTGGTGCGACCTGGTTGCGGAGTGGTGCGAACCGGTTGCGGAGGGGTGCGAACCGGTTGCGGAGTGGTGCGAACCGGTTGCCGAGTGGTGCGAACTGGTTGCCGAGTGGTGCGAACTGGTTGCGGAGTGGTGCAAGCTGGTTGCGGAGTGGTGCGAACTGGTTGCGAGTGGTGCGACCTGGTTGCGGAGTGGTGGGAACCGGTTGCGGAGTGGTGTGAACTGGTTGCGGAGTGGTGCGAACTACTTGCGGAGTGGTACGAACTGGTTGCAGAGTTGTGCAAATTAGTTGCGGAGTGGTGCGAACTGGTTGTGGATTGGTGCGAACTGGATGCAGACTGGTGCGAACTGGTTGCAAAGTTGTGCGAATTGGTTGCGGAGTGGTGCGAACTGTTTGTGGTGTGGTGCAAACTGGTTGCAGAGTGGTGCAAACTGGTTGCGGAGTGGTGCGAACTGGTTGCCGAGTGGTGCAAACTGGTTGCGGAGTGCTGTGAACTGGTTGCGGAGTGGTGCGAACTGGTTGCAAAGAGGTGCAAGCTGGTTGCTGAGTGGTGCGAACTGGTTGCGAAGTCGTGGGAACTTGTTGGGAAGTGGTGCGAACTCCTTGCGGAGTGGTGCGAACTGGTTGCAGAGTGGTGCGAACTGGTTGCAGAGTGGTGCAAACTGGTTGCGGACTGGTGCGAACTGGTTGCAGGGTGGTGCAAACTGGTTGCAGAGTGGTGCTAACTGGTTGCAGAGTGGTGTGAACTGGTTGCGGAGTGGTGCGAACTGGTTGCGGAGTGGTGCGAACTGGTTGCGGAGTGGTGCGAACTGGTTGCGGAGTGGTGTGAACTGGTTGCGGAGTGGTGCGAACTGGTTGGGGAGTGGTGCAAAGTGGTCGCGGAGTGGTGGGAACTGGTTGCCGAGTGGTGCGAACTGGTTGCGGAGTGGTGCAAACGGGTTGCTGGGTGGTACGACCAGGTTGCCGAGTGGTGCGAATTGGTTGCGGTGTGGTGCGAATTGGTTGCGGTGTGGTGCGAACCGGTTGCGGAGTGGTGCGAACCGGTTGCGGGGTGGTGCGAAACGGTTGTGGAGTGGTGCGAACCGGTTGCGGAGTGGTGCGAACCGGTTGCGGAGTGGTGCCAACCGGTTGCGGATTGGTGCGAACTGGTTGCGGAGTGGTGCTAACTGGTTGCGGGGTGGTGCGAACTGGTTGCGGTGTGGTGCGAATTGGTTGCGGTTTGGTGCGAACTGGTTGCGGAGTGGTGCGAACCGGGTGCGGAGTGGTGCGAACCGGTTGCGGGGTGGTGCGAACCGGTTGCGGAGTGGTGCGAACTGGTTGCGGAGTGGTGCGAACTGGTTGCGGAGTAGTGTGAACTGGTTGCGGAGTGGTGCGAACCGGTTGCGGAGTGGTGCGAACCGGTTGCGGAGTGGTGCGAACCAGTTGCGCAGTGGTGCGAACGGGTTGTAGAGAGGTACGAACTGGTTGCGGAGTGGTGGGAACCGGTTGGGAAGTGGTGTAAACTGGTTACGGAGTGGTGCAAACTGGATGCGGAGTGGTGCAAACAGGTTGCGGAGTGGTGCGAACTGGTTTCGGTGTGGTGCATACTGGTTGCGGAGTGGTGTCAACTGGTTGTGAAGGGGTGCGAAAGGGTTGCGGAGTGGTGGGAACTGGTTGCGGAGTGGTGGGAACTGGTTACGGAGTGGTGCGAACCGGTTGCGGAATGGTGCGCACCGGTTGCGGAGTGGTGCGTACTGGTTACGGAGTGGTGCTAACTGGTTGCGGAGTGGTGCGAACTGGTTGCGGAGATGTGCGAACTGGTTGCGGAGTAGTGCGAACTGGTTGCGGAGTGGTGCGAACTGGTTGCGAAGTGGTGTTAACTGGTTGCATAGTGGTGGGAACTGGTTGCGGAGAGGTGCGAACTGGTTGTGGAGTGTTATGAACTGGTTGCGGAGTGGTGCGAACTGGTTGCGAAGTGGTGTTAACTGGTTGCATAGTGGTGGGAACCGGTTGCGGAGTGGTGTGAACTGCTTGCGGAGTGGTGCGAACTGGTTGCGGAGTGGTGCGAACGTTTTGCGGAGTGGTGCTAACTGGTTGCGGAGTGGTGCGAACTGGTTGCGGAGTAGTGTGAACTGGTTGTGGAGTGGTGCGAACCGGTTGCGGAGTGGTGCGAACTGGTTGCGGAGTGGTGCGAACTGGTTGCGGAGTAGTGTGAACTGGTTGTGGAGTGGTGCGAACCGGTTGCGGAGTGGTGCGAACCGGTTGCGGAGTGATGCGAACCGGTTGCGGAGTGGTGCGAACCGGTTGCAAGGTGGTGCGAACTTGTTGCGGAGTAGTGAGAACCGGTTGCAAATTGGTGCAAACTGGTTGCGGAGTGGTGCGAACTGGAAGCGGAGTGGTGCAAACAGCTTGCGGGGTGGTGCAAACTGGTTGCGGTGTGGTGCATACTGGTTGCGGAGTGGTGTCAACTGGTTGCGAAGGGGTGCGAACGGGTTGCGGAGTGGTGGGAACTGGTTGTGGAGTTGTGGGAACTGGTTGCAAAGTGGTACGAACTGCTTACGGAGTGCTGCGAACAGGTTGCGGAATGGTGCGAACCAGTTGAGGAGTGGTTCGTACTGGTTACAAAGTGGTGCTAACTGGTTGTGGAGTGCTGCGAACTAATTGCGGAGTTTTGCGAACTGGTTGCGGAGTGGTGCGAACTGGTTACGGAGTGGTGCAAACTGGTTGCGAAGTGGTGCGAACGTATTGTTGAGTGGTGCAAACTGATTGCGGAGTGGTTCGAACTGCTTGCGGAGTGGTGCGAACTGGTTGTGGAGTGATGCAAACTGGTTGCGGATTGGTGCGAACTGGTTGCGGAGTGGTGCAAACTGCTTACGGAGTGGTGTGAATTGGTTGCGCAGTGTTACCAACTGGTTGCGGAGTGGTGCGAACTGGTTGCGGAGTGGTGCAAACCGGTTGCGGAGTGGTGCAAACTGGTTGCGGAGTAGTGCGAACTGGTTGCGGAGTGGTGCGAACCGGTTGCGGAGTGGTGCGTACTGGTTGCGGAGTGGTGCTACCTGGTTGCGGAGTGGTGCGTACTGGTTGCGGAGTTGTGCAAACTGGTTGCGGAGTGGTGCGAACTGGTTGCGGATTGGTGCAAACTGGTTGCGGAGTGGTGGGAACTGGTTGCAGAGTGGTGCGAGCTGATTGCGGAGTGTTGTAAACTGGTTGCGGAGTGGTGCGAACTGGTTGCAGAGAGGTGCAAACTGGTTGCGCAGTGGTGTGAACTGGTTGCAGAGTGGTGCGAGCTGATTGCGGAGTGTTGTAAACTGGTTGCGGAGTGGTGCGAACTGGTTGCAGAGAGGTGCAAACTGGTTGCGCAGTGGTGTGAACTCGTTGCGAAGTGGTTTGAACTGGTTGCGGAGTGGTGCGAACTGGTTACGCAGTGGTGCAATGTGGGTGCGGAGTGGTGTGAACTGGTTGCGGAGTTGTGCGCACTGGTTGCGGAGTGTTACGAACTGGTTGGAGAGTGGTGTGAACTGGTTGCGGAGTGGTGCGAACTGGTTACGCAGTGGTGCAATGTGGGTGCGGAGTGGTGTGAACTGGTTGCGGAGTTGTGCGCACTGGTTGCGGAGTGTTACGAACTGGTTGGAGAGTGGTGTGAACTGGTTGCAGAGTGGTGCGAACTGGTTGCGGAGTGGTGCGAACTGGTTGCGGGATGGTTCCAGCTGGTTGCGAAGTGGTGCGAACTGGATGCGGAGTGGTGCGAACTGGTTGCGTTGTGGTGCAAACCGGTTGCGGAGTGGTGAGAACCAGTTGCGGAGTGGTTCCAGCTGGTTGCGAAGTGGTGCGAACTGGATGCGGAGTGGTGCGAACTGGTTGCGTTGTGGTGCAAACCGGTTGCGGAGTGGTGAGAACCAGTTGCGGAGTGGTGCAAATCAGTTGCGAAGCAGTGCGAAATGGTTGCGGAGTGGTGCGAACCGGTTGCAAGTGGTGCAAACTGGTTGCGGAGTGGTGCGAACTAGATGCGGATTGGTGCAAGCTGGTTGCGAAGTGGTGCGTACTGGTTGCGGTGTGGTGGATGCAGGTTGCGGATTGGTGTCAACTGGTTACGAAGGGGTGCGAACGGGTTGCGGAGTGGTCGGAACTGGTTGCGGAGTGGTGCGAACTGGTTGCGGAGTGGTGCGAACTGGTTGCGGATTGGTGTCAACTGGTTACGAAGGGGTGCGAACGGGTTGCGGAGTGGTCGGAACTGGTTGCGGAGTGGTGCGAACTGGTTGCGGAGTGGTGCGAACTGGTTGCAGAGTGGTGCGAACTGGTTGCAGAGTGGTGAAAACTGGTTGTGGACTGGTTCACACTGGTTGCGGAGTGGTACGAACAGGTTGCAGAATGGTGTGAACCGGTTGCGGAGTGGTGGGTAGTGGCTGCGGAGTGTTGCTAACTGGTTGCGGAGTGTTGCTAACTGGTTGCGGAGTGTTGCTAACTGGTTGCGGAGTTGTGCAAAATGGTTGCGGAGTGGTGCGAACTGATTGCGGAGTGGTGCGAACTGGTTGAGGAGTGGTGCGAACTGGTTGCGGAAAGGTGCGAACTGGTTGCGGAGTGGTGCAAACTGGTTGCGCAATGGTGTGAACTGGTTGCGGATTGGTGCGAACTGGGTGCGGAGTGGTACGAACTGGTCACGGAGTGGTGCAAACTGGTTGCGGAGTTGTGCGAACTGGTTGCGGAGTGGTGCGAACTGGTTGCGGAGTGGTGCGAACTGGTTGCGGAGTGGTGCGA
>SZWC01005747.1:88320-114888 GCA_023375785.1 Penium margaritaceum | reverse complement strand
GTGGTGCGAACTGGTTGCGGAGTGGTGCGAACTGGTTGCGGAGTGGTGCAAACTGGTTGCGGAGTGGTGCGAACTGGTTGTGGAGTGGTGAGAACTGGTTGCAGAGTGGTACGAATTGGTTGCGGAGTGGTGCGAACCCGTTGCGGAGTGGTGCGAACCGGTTGCGGAGTGGTGCGAAACGGTTCCGGAGTGGTGCGAACTGGTTGCAGATTGGTGCGAACCGGTTAAGGAGTGATGCAAACCCTTGCGGAGTGGTGCGTACTGGTTGCGGTGTGGTGCAAACTGGTTGCGCAGTGGTGCAAACGGGTTGCTGTGTAGTGCAAAGTGGTTGTGGAGTGGTGTCAACTGGTTGGGAAGGGGTGTGAACGGGTTGCGGAGTGGTGCAAACTGGTTGCCGAATGGTGTGAACTGGTTGCTGAGTGGTGCGAACTGGTTGCGGAGTGGTGCGAACTGGTTGCAGAGCGGTGAAAACTGGTGGCGGAGTCATGCAAACTGGTTGCGGAGTGGAACGAACTGGTTGTGGGGTTGTGCAAACTGGTTGCGGAGTGGTGCGAACTGGTTGCGGACTTGTGCGACCTGGTTGCGGAGTGGTGCAAACTGGTTGCGGAGTGGTGAGAATTGGCTACGGAGTGGTGCAAACTGGTTGAGGAGTTGTGCGAACTGGTTTTGGAGTGGTGCGAACTGGTTGCGGAGTGGTGCAAAATCGTTGCGGAGTGGTGTGAACTGGTTGCAGAGTGGTGCAAACTGGTTGCAGAGTGGTGCGAACCGGTTGCGGAGTGGTGCGAACTGGTTAAAGAGTGGTGCGAACTGGCTACGGAGTGGTGCGAACAGGTTGCGGAATGGTGCGAACCGGTTGCACAGTGGTGCGTACTGGTTACGGAGTGGTGCTAACTGGTTGCGGAGTGGTGCCAACTGGTTGCTGGGTTGTGCAAACTGGTTGCGGAGTGGTGCGAACTGGTTGCGGAGTGGTGCGAACTGGTTGGGGAGTGTTGCGATCTGGTTGCGGAGTCGTGCGAACATGGTTGCGGAGTGGTGCGCGGAGGTTGTGCGAACTTGCAAACTGGTTGCGGAGTGGTGCAAACTGGTTGCGGAGTAGTGCGAACTGGTTGCAGAGTGGTGCGAACTGGTTGCGGAGTGATGCGAACTGGTTGCGGAGTGGTGCGAACTGGTTGCAAAGTTCTGAGAACTGGTTGCAGAGTGGTGCGAACTGGTTGCGGAGTGATACGAACTGGTTGCGGAGTGGTGCGAACTGGTTGCAGAGTGGTGCGATCCGGTTGCGGAGTGGTGCAAACTGGTTGCCGAGAGGTGCAAACTGGCTGTGGACTGGTTTGAACTGGTTGCCGAGTGGTGCAAACTGGTTACAGAGTGGTGCAAACTGGTTGCGGAGTGGTGCGAACAGGTTGCGGAGTGAAGCGAACCGGTTGCGGAGTGGTGCGTACTGGTTGCGGAGTGGTGCTAACTGGTTGCGGAGTGGTGTGAACTGGTTGCGGAGTTGTGCGAACTGGTTGCCGAGTGGTGCGAACTGGTTGCCGAGTGGTGTGAACTGGTTGCGGAGTGGTGCGAACTGGTTGCAGAGTGGTGCGAACTGGTTCTGGAGTGGTGCGAACTGGTTGCGGAGTGGTGCAAACTGGTTGCGCAGTGGTGCAAACTCGTTGCAGATTTGTGCGAACTGGCTGTGGAGTGGTGCGAACTGGTTGCGGAGTGGTGCGAACTGGTTGCCGAGTGGTGTGAACTGGTTGCGGAGTGGTGCGAACTTGTTGCGGAGTGGTGCAAACAGGTTGCAGAGTGGTGCGAACTGGTTGCGGAGTGGTACGAACTGGTTGCGGAGTGGTGCAAACTGGTTGCGGATGGTGCAAACTGGTTGTGGAGTGGTTCGAACTGGTTGCGGAGTGGTGCGAACTGGTTTTGGAGTAGTGTAAACTGGTTGCGGAGTGGTGCGAACCAGTTGCGGAGTGGTGCGAACCGGTTGCAGAGTGGTGCAAACCGGTTGCGGAGTGGTGCGAACTGGTTGCGGAGTGGTGCGAACTGGTAGAGAGTGGTGCGAACCGGTTGCGAAGTGGTGCAAACCGGTAGAGAGTGGTGCGAACTGGATTCAGAGTGGTGCAAACTGGTTGCAGAGTAGTCCAAACTGGTTGCGGTGTGGTGCATACTGGTTGCGGAGTGGTGCAAACCGGTAGAGAGTGGTGCGAACTGGATTCAGAGTGGTGCAAACTGGTTGCAGAGTAGTCCAAACTGGTTGCGGTGTGGTGCATACTGGTTGCGGAGTGGTGTCAACTGGTTGCAAAGGGGTGCGAACGGGTTGCAGAGTGGTGGGAACTGATTGTGGAATGGTGGGAACTGGTTGCGGAGTGGTGCGAACTGGTTGCGGAGTGGTGGGAACTGGTTGCGAAGTGGTGCCAACTGGTTGTGGGGTGGTGCGAACTGGCTGCGGAGTGGTGCGGACTGGTTGCCGAGTGGTGCGAACTGGTGGCGGAGTGGTGCGAACGGGCTACGGCGTGGTGCGGACTGGTTGCCGAGTGGTGCGAACTGGTGGCGGAGTGGTGCGAACGGGCTACGGCGTGGTGCGGACTGGTTGCCGAGTGGTGCGAACTGGTGGCGGAGTGGTGCGAACGGGCTACGGCGTGGTGCGGACTGGTTGCCGAGTGGTGCGAACTGGTGGCGGAGTGGTGCGAACGGGCTACGGCGTGGTGCGGACTGGTTGCCGAGTGGTGCGAACTGGTGGCGGAGTGGTGCGAACGGGCTACGGCGTGGTGCGGACTGGTTGCCGAGTGGTGCGAACTGGTGGCGGAGTGGTGCGAACGGGCTACGGCGTGGTGCGGACTGGTTGCCGAGTGGTGCGAACTGGTGGCGGAGTGGTGCGAACGGGCTACGGCGTGGTGCGGACTGGTTGCCGAGTGGTGCGAACTGGTGGCGGAGTGGTGCGAACGGGCTACGGCGTGGTGCGGACTGGTTGCCGAGTGGTGCGAACTGGTGGCGGAGTGGTGCGAACGGGCTACGGCGTGGTGCGGACTGGTTGCCGAGTGGTGCGAACTGGTGGCGGAGTGGTGCGAACGGGCTACGGCGTGGTGCGGACTGGTTGCCGAGTGGTGCGAACTGGTGGCGGAGTGGTGCGAACGGGCTACGGCGTGGTGCGGACTGGTTGCCGAGTGGTGCGAACTGGTGGCGGAGTGGTGCGAACGGGCTACGGCGTGGTGCGGACTGGTTGCCGAGTGGTGCGAACTGGTAGAGAGAGGTGCGAACCGGTTGCAGAGTGGTGGGAACTGATTGTGGAATGGTGGGAACTGGTTGCGGAGTGGTGCGAACTGGTTGCGGAGTGGTGGGAACTGGTTGCGAAGTGGTGCCAACTGGTTGTGGGGTGGTGCAAACTGGTTGCGGAGAGGTGCAAACTGGTTGTGGACTGGTTGGAACTGGTTGCGGAGTGGTGCGAACTGGCTACGGAGTGGTGCGGACTGGTTGCCGAGTGGTGCGAACAGGTTGCGGAATGGTGCAAACCGGTTGCGGAGTGGTGCAAACCGGCTGTGGAAAGGTGCGAACTAGTTGCGGAGTGGTGCGAACTGGCTGCAGAGTTGTGCGAACTGGTTGCGGAGTGGTGCAAACTGGTTGCTGAGTGGTGCAAACTGGTTGTGGAGTGGTGCGAACTGGTTGCGGAGTGGTGCAAACCGGTTGCGGAGTAGTGCAAACTGGTTGCAGAGTGGTGCGAACTGGTTGCGGAGTGGTGCAAACTGGTTGCTGAGTGGTGCAAACTGGTTGTGGAGTGGTGCGAACTGGTTGCGGAGTGGTGCAAACCGGTTGCGGAGTAGTGCAAACTGGTTGCAGAGTGGTTCAAACCGGTTGCGGAGTGGTGCAAACCGGTTGCGGAGTGGTGCGAACCGGTTGCGGAGTGGTCCGAACCGGTTGCGGAGTGGTGGGAATTGGTTGCGGAGTTGTGTGAACCGGTTGCGGAGTGGTGCAAACCGGTTGCGGAGTGGTGCGAACCGGTTGCGGAGTGGTCCGAACCGGTTGCGGAGTGGTGGGAATTGGTTGCGGAGTTGTGTGAACCGGTTGCGAAGTGGTGCAAACTGGCTGCAGAGTGGTGCGAACTGGATGCAGAGTGGTGCAAACTGGTTGCACAGTAGTGCGAACTGGTTGTGGTGTGGTGCATACTGGTTGCGGAGTGGTGTCAACTGGTTGCAAAGGGTTGCGAACGGGTTGCGGAGTGGTGGGAACTGATTGTGGAATGGTGCGAACTGGTTGCGGAGTGGTGCGAACTGGTTGCGGAGTGGTGCAAACTGGATGCGGAGTGGTATGAACTGGATGTGGAATGGTGCAAACTGGTTGCGGAGGGGTGCAAACTGGTTGTGGACTGGATCACACTGGCTGCAGAGTGGTGCGAACTGGCTATGGAGTGGTGCGGACTGGTTGCGGAGTGGTGCGAACAGGTTGCGGAATGGTGCAAATCCGTTGCGGAGTGGTGCAAACCGGGTGTAGAGTGGTGCGGACTGGTTACGGAGATGCCAGAACTGGTTGCGGAGTGGTGCGACCTGGTTGCGGAGTGGTACAAACTGGTTGCCGAGTGGTGCGAACTGGTGGCGGAGTTGTGCGAACTGGCTACGGAGTGGTGCGGACTGGTTGCGGAGTAATGCGAACAGGATGCGGAATGGTGCAAACTGGTTGCGGAGTGGTGCAAACCGGCTGTGGAGTGGTGCGAACTGGTTGGGGAGTGGCGGGAACTGGTTGCGGAGTGGTGCAAACTGGTTGCGGAGTGGTACTAACTGGTTGCCGAGTGGTGCGAACTGGTTGCGGAGTGGTGCGAACTGGTTGTGGAGTGGTGCGAATTGGGTGCGGAGTGGTGCGAACTGGTTGATGAGTAGTTTATTGGTTGCTTAGTGGTGCGAACCGGTTGCGGAGGGGTGCGAACCAGTTGCGGAGTGGTGCGAACCGGTTGCGGAGTGGTGAGAACCGGCTGCGGAGTGGTGCGAACTGGTTGCGGAGTGGTGTGAACCGGTTGTGAAGTGAATCAAACTCGTTGCGGAGTGGTGCGAACTGGATGCAGAGTTGTGCAAACTGGTTGCGGAGTAGTGCAAACTGGTTGCGGTATGGTGCATACTGGTTGCGGAGTGGTGTGAACCGGTTGTGAAGTGAATCAAACTCGTTGCGGAGTGGTGCGAACTGGATGCAGAGTTGTGCAAACTGGTTGCGGAGTAGTGCAAACTGGTTGCGGTATGGTGCATACTGGTTGCGGAGTGGTGTGAACTGGTTGCGAAGGGGTGCGAACGGGTTGCAGAGTGGTGGGAACTGGTTGTGGAATGGTGCGAACTGGTTGCGGAGTGGCGCGAACTTCTTGCGGAGTGGTGCGAACTGGTTGCGAAGGGGTGCGAACGGGTTGCAGAGTGGTGGGAACTGGTTGTGGAATGGTGCGAACTGGTTGCGGAGTGGCGCGAACTTCTTGCGGAGTGGTGCGAACTGGTTGTTGAGTGGTGCAAACGTTCTGCAGAGTGGTGCACACTGGTTGCGGAGTGGTGCAAACTGGTTGCGGAGAGGTGCGAACTGGTTGCGGAGTGGTGCCAACTGGTTGCGGAGTGGTGCGAACTGGTTGCAGAGTGGTGCAAACGGGTTGCGGAGTGGTATGAACCGGTTGCAGAGTGGTGCGACGTGGTTGTGGAGTGCTGCGAACTGGCTGCAGAGTGGTGCGAACTGGTTGTGAAGTGGTGTGAACTGGTTGCGGTGTGGTGCGAACTAATTGCAGAGTGGTGCGAACTGGTTACGGAGTGGTGCGAACTGGTTGCGGAGTGGTGCGAACTGGTTGCGGAGTTGTGTTGACTGGTTGCAGATTGGTGCGAACTGGTTGCAGAGTGGTGCGAACTGGTTACGGAGTGGTGCGAACTGGTTGCGGAGTGGTGCGAACTGGTTGCGGAGTTGTGTTGACTGGTTGCAGATTGGTGCGAACTGGTTGTGGAGTGGTTCATACTGGTTGTGGAGTGGTGCAAACTGGCTGCGGAGTGATGCGAACGGGCTGCAGAGTGGTGCGAACTGGTTGCGGAGTAGTGGGAACTGGTTGCGGAATGGTGCGAACAGGTTGCGGAGTGGTTCGAACTGGTTGCAGAGTGGTGTAAACTGGTTGCGGAGTGGAGTGAACTGGTTTCGGAGTGGTGCGAACGGGTTGCGGAGTGGCCGAACGTGTTGCGGAGTGGTGCGAACTGTTTGCGGAGTGGTGCGAACTGGTTGCGGAGTGGTGGGAACTGGTTGTGGGGTGGTGTGAACTGGTTGCTCAGTGGTGCAAACTGGTTGCGCAGTGGTGCGAACTGGTCGCGGAGTGGTGTGAGCTGGTTGCGGAGTGGTGGGAACTGGTTGTGGGGTGGTGTGAACTGGTTGCTCAGTGGTGCAAACTGGTTGCGCAGTGGTGCGAACTGGTCGCGGAGTGGTGTGAGCTCGTCGCGGAGTTTTACAAACTGGTTGCAGAGTGGTGCGAACAAGTTGCAGAGTGGTACGATTGGGTTGCGAATGGGTGCAAACTGGTTGCAGAGTGGTGCGAACTGGTTGCGGAGTGGTGTGCACTGGTTGCGGAGTGTTGGAAACTGGTTGCGGAGTGGTGCAAACTGGTTATGGAGTAATGCAAACTGGTTGCAGAGTGGTGCAACTGGATGTGGAGTGGTGCGAACTGGTTGTGGAGTTGTGCAAACTGGTTGCGGAGTGGTGCACCTGGTTGGGGATTGGTGCGAACTGGTTGCAGAGTGGTGCAACTGGATGTGGAGTGGTGCGAACTGGTTGTGGAGTTG
Organism: Penium margaritaceum; assembly: GCA_023375785.1. Classification (NCBI taxonomy): domain Eukaryota; kingdom Viridiplantae; phylum Streptophyta; class Zygnematophyceae; order Desmidiales; family Peniaceae; genus Penium; species Penium margaritaceum. Next base: position 108,133 of record SZWC01005747.1, on the reverse strand, counting down.
TGCAAACTGGTTGCGGAGTGGTGCACCTGGTTGGGGATTGGTGCGAACTGGTTGCGGAGTGGTGCGAGCTGGTTGTGGAGTGGTTAGAACTGGTTACTGAGTGGTGCGAACTGGTTGCAGAGTGGTGGGAACTGGTAGCGGAGTGGTTCGAATTGGTGGCGGATTGATGCGAACTGGTTGCGGAGTGGTGTGAACTGGTTGTGGAGTGGTTAGAACTGGTTACTGAGTGGTGCGAACTGGTTGCAGAGTGGTGGGAACTGGTAGCGGAGTGGTTCGAATTGGTGGCGGATTGATGCGAACTGGTTGCGGAGTGGTGTGAACTGGTTCTGGAGTGGTGCGAACTGGTTTCAGAGTGGTGCGAACTGGTTGCTGAGTGGTCCGGACTGGTTGCGGAGTGGTACGAACAGGCTGCGGAGCAAGGCTAAGACAACTTGAGCAAGCCCACGAAAACTGGAGCAAGCCCAAGACAACTGGAGCAAGGCCAAGATAATTGGAACAAGCCCAAGACAACTGGGGCAAGCGCAAGACAACTGGAGGAAGGCCAAGACAAATAGAGCAAGCCCAAGAAAACTGCACCAAGCCCGAGACAGCTTAAGCAAGGGCATGACAACTGGAGCAAGGCCAAGACAACAAGAGCAAAGCCAAGTCAACTGGAGCAATCCCAAGACAACTGGGCCAGGCCCAAGACAACTGGAGCGAGGCCAAGACAACTGGAGCAAGGCCAAGACAAGTGGAACAAGCCCAAGACAACTGGAGCAAGCCCATGACAATTGTAGCAAGCCAAAGACAACTTGAGCATGGCCAAGACAACTGGAGCAAGCCCCAGACAACTGGAGCAAGCCCAAGACAACTGGAGCAAGCCCATGACAATTGTAGCAAGCCAAAGACAACTTGAGCATGGCCAAGACAACTGGAGCAAGCCCCAGACAACTGGAGCAAGTCCAAGATAACCGGAGCAAGCCCAAGAGAACTGGAGCAAGTCCAAGAAAACTGGAGCAAGCCCAATGCAAGTAGAGCAAGGCCAAGACAATGGGAGGAAGGCCAAGACAACTGGAGCAAGGCGAAGACAGCTGGAGCAAGCCCAAGACAACTGGAGCTAGGCCAAGACAACTGGAGCTAGGCCAAGACATTTGGAGCAAGCCCGATACAGCTGGAGCAAGTCCAAGACAATTGGAGTAAGCCCAAGACAACTGGGGGAAGCCAGATACAACTGGAGGAAGCCAAAGAAAACTGGAGCAAGGCCAAGACATTTGGAGCAAGCCCGATACAGCTGGAGCAAGTCCAAGACAATTGGAGTAAGCCCAAGACAACTGGGGGAAGCCAGATACAACTGGAGGAAGCCAAAGAAAACTGGAGCAAGGCGAGGACAACTGGAGCAAGCCCATGGCAAGAGAAATCACAAGAAAACAAGAGCAAGGCCAAGACAAGTGGAGCAAGGCCAAGACAACTGGATCAAGTCCTAGACAACTGGAGCAAGCCCAAGACAACTGGAGCAAGGCCAAGACAACTGGAGCAAGCCCATGGCAAGAGAAATCACAAGAAAACAAGAGCAAGGCCAAGACAAGTGGAGCAAGGCCAAGACAACTGGATCAAGTCCTAGACAACTGGAGCAAGCCCAAGACAACTGGAGCAAGGCCAAGACATCTGTGGAGCAAGCCCAAGACAACTGGTGCAAGGCCAAGACAACTGGAGCAAGCCCAAGACAACTGAAGCAAGCCCAATACAACTCAAGCAAGGCCAAGACTATTGAAGTAAGCCGAAGACAACTAGAGCAAGACCAAGATAACTGGAGCAAGCCAAAGACAACTGGAGCAAGTCCAAGACAACTGGAGCAAGCCCAAGAAAAGGGGAGCAAGCCCAAGACAACTGGAGCAAGGTAAAGACAACTGGAGGAAGCCCAAGAGAACTGGAGGAAGTCGAAGACAACTAGGGTAAGCTTAAGACAACTCGAGCAAGGCAAAGACAACTGGAGCAAGGCCAAGACAACTGGAGCAAGCCCAAGACAACCTGAGAACAAGAGCACTGGAGCACTAGAGCACTTCGCTCCGTAACTCTGGCTTCTCCGCTCATCTCCTCTCGTCATATCAATGGTGCACTCTCGCCATTGACATTATGTTGCTACACTCCTGTGTACCTTGTAACTCAACCACGCTTCCTGTCACGTTGATTTCCGTGCTTCTAGCAATGTCCTTGGCTTGCCTCAAGGCTCTACGCTCTAGCTTTCCCTCTTTGGCACTTTTTCATGCTGCATTTCTTCTACTTGCTTCTCCTCCCACTCTCTCTGCACCTGCTCTTCAAACACCGTACAATTCCATACAACTCCGTATAATGTTACAAAACACTGTACAACTCTGTCCAACTCCGCTCAACTCCGGACAACTCGCTACAACTCCGTACAACTCAGTATAACTATCTACAACTCTGTACAACTCCGTACAACTCCGCAAAACTCCGTTCAACTCCGTACAACTCCGTACAACCCCATAAAGATGTGTACAACTCTGTACAACTCTGTAGAACTCTATACAACTCCGTAAAACTTCGTACAATTTTGTTAAACTCCTTATGATTTCTTATAACTCTGTACAACTTCATAAAAAATGTACAACTCCACTCCCCTCTGCATAACTCAGAACAACTTTGTTCATTTCCGTAAAACATGCTTAATTTCTGTACAGCTTCATACAACTGCGTACAACTCCGTACATTTGTGTACAACTGCGTACAGGTCTATACAACAGTGTTCAACTTTGTACTACTCTGTACAACTACGTACAACTCTGTACAACTCTGTACAACTTTGTATAGCTCTATAAAGCTACTTCCAACTTTGTGCAACTCCGTACAACTTTGTACAACTTCGAACAACTCTAGAAAACTCCGTACAACTCAATAGAACTCCGTACATCTCCACACAACTCCGTCCAGATCCATACAACTCCGTATAACTACGTACACCTCCATACAACCCCGTACAACTTTTTACAGATCTTTACAACTTTGTACAGCTCTGTATGACTCGATACATCTCAACACAACTCTATACAAATCGCTATGACTGCGTACAACTCCGTACAACTTAGTACAACTATGTACTACTCCACACAACTGCTTTAAGCTCCGTACAACCTAGTACAACTCTGTACATCTCCCTCAAACTCCGTACGACACCGTACGACTCTGTACAACTCTGTACAGCTCGGTACAGCTCTATTGTCTTGGCCTTGCTCCAGTTGTCTCGGGCTTGCTCCAGTTGTCTTGGGCTTGCTCCAATTGTCTTGGGCTTAGTCCAGTTGTCTTGGCCTTGCACCAGTTGTCTTGGGCTTGCTCCAGATGTCTTCGCCTTGCTCTAGTTGTATTGGGCTTGCTCCGGTTGTCTTGGGCTTGATCCGGTTGTCTTAGCCTTGCTCGAGTTGTCTTTGCCTTGCTTCAGCTGTCTTGACCTGACTCCAGTTGTCTTCTGATTGCTCCAGTTGTCGTGGGCTTGCTCCAGCTGTATTGGTCTTGCTCTAGTTGTCTTGGGCTTGCTCGAGTTGTATTTTGCTTGCTCCTATTGTCTTGGGCTTGCTCCAGTTGTCCTGGGCTTGCTCCAGTCGTATTGGGCTTGCTCTAGTTGTCTTGGCTTTGCTCCAGTTGTCCTGGCTTTGCTCCATTTGTCTTTAGCTTGCTCCAGCTGTCTTGGCCTTGCTTTAGTTGTCTTGGCCTTGTTTTCGGTTGTCTTGGCCTTGCTCTAGTTGTCTTGGGCTTGCTTTAGTTGTATTAGGCTTGCCCTAGTTCTCTTGGGTTTGCTCCACTTGTCTTGGGCTTGCTCCAGATGTCTGGGCCTTGCTCGAGTTGTATTAGGCTTGCTTAGGTTGTATTTAGCTTGATCGAGTTGTCTTGGCCTTGCTTTAGTTGTCTTGGCCTTGCTCCAGCTGTCTTGGCCTTACTCCAGTTGTTTTCTGATTGCTCCAGTTTTCGTGGACTTGCTCTAGTTGTACTGTTCTTACTCCAGTTGTCTTGGGATTGCTCTAGTTGTATTTGGCTTGCTCCAGCTGTCTTGGGCTTGCTCCAGTTGTCCTGGGCTTGCTCCTGTCGTATTGGGCTTCCTCAAGTTGTCTTGGCCTTGCTCTAGTTGTCTTGGCTTTGCTCCATTTGTCTTTAGCTTGCTCCAGTTGTTTTCGCCTTGCTCCACTTGTCCTGGCCTTGCTTTCGTTGTCTTCGCCTTACTCCACTTGTCTTGGGCTTGCTCCAGTTCTATAGGGCTTGGCTCAGTTCTCTTGGGTTTGCCCCAGTTTTTCTTGGGCTTGCTCCAGTTGTGTTGGGATTGTTCAAGTTGTCTTGGCCATGCTCAAGTTGTCTTGTGCTTGCTCCAGTTGTCTTGGCATAACTCCAGTTGTCTTGGGCTTGCTCCAGTTGTCTTGGGCTTGCTTCAGTTGTATTGGCCTTGCTCCAGTTGTCTTAGGCTTGCTCCACTTGTCTTGGGCTTAGTCCAGTTGTCTTGGCCTTGCACCAGTTGTCTTGGGCTTGCTCCAGATGTCTTCGCCTTGCTCTAGTTGTATTGGGCTTGCTCCGGTTGTCCTCGGCTTGATCCAGTTGTCTTAGCCTTGCTCAAGTTGTCTTTGCCTTGCTTCAGTTGTCTTGACCTGACTCCAGTTGTCTTCTGATTGCTCCAGTTGTCGTGGGCTTGCTCCAGCTGTATTGGTCTTGCTCCAGTTGTCTTGGGCTTGCTCGAGTTGCATTTGGATTGCTCCAGTTGTCTTGGGCTTGCTCCAGTTGTCCTGGGCTTGCTCCAGTCATATTGGGCTTGATCTAGTTGTCTTGGCTTTGCTCCAGTTGTCCTGGCTTTGCTCCATTTGTCTTTCGCTTGCTCCAGCTGTCTTGGCCTTACTTTAGTTGTCCTGGCCTTGTTTTCGGTTGTCTTGGCCTTGATCCAGTTGTCTTGGGCTTGCTCCAGTTGTATTTGGCTTGCCCTAGTTCTCTTAAGTTTGCTCCACTTGTCTTGGGCTTGCTCCAGATGTCTGTGCCTTGCTCGAGTTGTATCAGGCTTGCTCCGGTTGTATTCATCTTGATCCAGTTGTCTTAGCCTTGCTTTAGTTGTCTTGGCCTTGCTCCAACTGTCTTGGCCTTACTCCAGTTGTTTTCTGATTGCTCCAATTGTCGTGGGCTTGCTCTAGTTGTACTAGTCTTACTCCAGTTGTCTTGGGCTTGCTCCAGTTGTATTTGGCTTGCTCCAATTGTCTTGGGCTTGCTCCAGTTGTCCTGGGCTTGCTCCTGTCGTATTGGGCTTCCTCAAGTTGTCTTGGCCTTGCTCTAGTTGTCTCGGCTTTGCTCCATTTGTCTTTACCTTGCTCCAGTTGTCTTCGCCTTGCTCCACTTGTCGTGGCCTTGCTTTCGTTGTCTTCGCCTTGCTCCACTTGTCTTGGGCTTGCTCCAGTTCTATAGGGCTTGGCTCAGTTCTCTTGGGTTTGCCCTAGTTTTTCTTGGGCTTGCTCCAGTTGTGTTGGGATTGTTCAAGTTGTCTTGGCCATGCTCAAGTTGTCTTGTGCTTGCTCCAGTTGTCTTGGCATAACTCTAGTTGTCTTGGGCTTGCTTCAGTTGTCTTGGGCTTGCTCAAGTTGTCGTTGGCTTGTTCCAGTTGTCTTGGCCTTGCTCTAGTCGTCTTGGCCTCGCTCTAGTTGTCTTTGGCCAGGCCCAGTTGTATTGGGCTTGCTCCACTTGTTTTGGCTTTGCTCCAGCTGTCTTGGTATTGCTCCACTTGTCGTGGCCTTGCTCTAGTTGTTATGGGCTTGCTCGAGTTGTCTTGGGCTTGCTCCAGTTATCTTGGCCTTGCTTGAGTTGTCTTGGGATTGCTCCTGTTGTCTTGGGCTTGCTCGAGTTGTATTGGATTTGTTCCATTTGTCTTTGCCTTACTCCATTTGTCTTTGCCTTGCTCTGGTTGTCTCGGCCTTGCTCCAGTTGTCTTGGCCTTGATCCAATTGTCTTGGGCTTGCTCAAGTTGTCTTGGCATTGCTCCAGTTGTCTTGAGCTTGCATCAATTGTCTTGGCCTTCATCTAGTTGTCTTGGGCTTGCTCCTGTTGTCTTCAGCTTGTTTCAGCTGTCTTGACCTTCCTTCTGCTGTATTGGCCTTGCTCTGGTTGTCTCGGGCAAAGCCAAGACAACTGGAGCAAGCCGAAGAAAACTGGGCCAGGCCCAAAACAATCAGAGCGATTCCAAGACAACTGGAGCAAGGCCAAGACAACTCCAACAAGCCCAAGACAAGTGGAACAAGGCCACGGCAACTGGAGCAAGGCCAAGGCAAGTGGACCAAAGCCAAGACAGCTGGAGCAAGCCCAAGACAACTAAACCAGGCCCAAGACAACTGGAGCGAGGCCAAGACAACTGGAAAAAACCCAAGACAAATAGAGCAAGCTTAAGACAACTGAAGCAAGCCCAAGACAACCGGAGCTAGGCCTAGACAGCTAGAGCATGCACAAGACAACTTGAGCATGGCCAAGCCAACCGGAGCAAACCAAAGACAACTAAAGCATGCCTAAGACAACTAGAGCAAGGACAAGAAAAATGGAGCAAGCCCAAGAGAACTGAAGCAAGCCCAAGACAACTGGAGTGAGGCCAAGACAACGGAAGCAATGCCAGGAAAACTGGAGCACGGCCAAGACAGCTGGAGCAAGCCCAAGACAACTGGAGCAAAGCCAAGACAATTGGAGCAAGGCCAACACACCTGGAGCAAGCCCAATACAATTGGTACAAGCCAAAGACACTTGGAGCAAGCCCAATACAACAGGAGCAAGCTCAATGCAATCGGAGCAAGCCCAAGACAGTAAGAGCAAGGCCAAGACAACTGGAGCAAGCCCAGGACAAGTGGAGCAATCACATGACAACTGGAGCAAGGCCAAGCAAACTGGAGCAAGGCCAAGACAACTAGAGCAAGGCCACCACAACAACAGCAAGGCCAAGATATCTAGAGCAAGCCCAAGACAACTGGTGCAAGGCCAAGACAAATGGAGCAAGCCCAAGACAACTGGTGCAAGGCCAAGACAACTGGAGCAAGCCCAAGACAACTGGGGCAAGCCCAAGACAACTAGAGCAAGGCCAAGACAACTGAAGCAAGCCAAAGACAACTGGAGCAAGGCCAAGACAACTGGAGCAAGCCCAAGACAACTCAAGCAAGGCCAAGACAACTGGAGCAAGCCCAAGACAACTGGAGCAAGCCAAAGACAACTGGAGCAAGGCAAAGACAACTGGAGCAAGCCCAAGTTAACTGGAGCAAGTCCAAGACAACTGGAGCATGTCCAATAAAACTGGAGCAAGGGAAAGGCAAGTGGAACAAGGCTAAGACAACTGGAGCAAGCCCAAGACAACTGGAGTACTGGAGCATTGGAGCACATCTCTTCGTTTCTCTCGCTTCTCCGCTCATCTCCTCTCGTCACATCAATGGTGCACTCTCGCCGTCGGCATTCTCTTCGTACACTCCTTTCTACCTCATAACTTGACGTCGCTTCCTGCAACGTCCCTTTCCGTGCTTCTAGCTATGTCCTTGGCTTGCCCCAAGGCTCTCTGCTCCAGCTTCCCTCCTTGGTGCTTTCGCATGCTGCATTGCTTCTACTTGCTTCTCTGCCCACTCTCTCGGCACCTGCTTGTTAAACTCCACACAACTCCATACACCCCCGTTTAACTTTGTCTAGCTCTGTACAAATCCGTCCAACTCCGTACGACTCCATATAACCCTGTAAAACTCCGTTTAACTTTTTTCAAAACTGTACAGCTCTGTATAACTCCGTATATCTCCATATAACTGTGAACAACTCCGTACAACTCCGTACAACTCTTCACAACTCGGTACAGCTTCGTACAACTCCGTACAGCTCAATACAACTCTGTACAAATTGCTAGAACTGCGTACAACTCTGTACTACTCATTACAACCGTGTACTACTCCGCACAACTCCTTTAAGCTCCGTACAACTTTGTACAACTCTGTACATCTCCTAATAACTCCGTACGAGTCCCTACGACTCCATGCAATTCCGTACAGCTATGTACATCTATGTACAACTCTGTATAGCTTCATACAAATCTGTATAATCTGTACAACTCTGTACCGTGCCGTATGGCTCCGTACAGCTCCGTACAAGTCCATACAACTCGGTACAACTCCATACTACTCCGTACAACATTCACACAACTTTCTACAAATCTGAACAACTTCGTTCTACTCCATGCAATCCCGCACAAATCTGTACAACTCCGTACAACTCTGTACAACTCCGTACGACCCCCTACATCTCCTTTCAACTCCATACGACTCTGCACGACTCCCAAAAACTCCGTACAACTCCGTACAACTCTATACAGATTGCTACAACTTTGTACAACTCTGTACAGCTCCGTACAGCTCTGTACAACCCTGTTCAACTCCGTAGTACTCCAGACAACTTGGTATAGATTGTTCCAACTGCGTACAACTCTGTTCAGCTCTGTCCAAAACACTATGACTCTGTACAACACCCCACAACTCTGTACAACTCCGTACAACTCTGTACAACTCCGCCATTTCCGTACATCTCTGTACAACATTGTACAACTCCATTCAACTCCCTACCACTCCCTACAACTTGTTACAAATGCGTACAACTCTGTAAAACTCCGTACAACTCCGCACAACTTTGCACACAACTTTGCACAACTCCGTACAGCTGGCTACAACTCTATACAACTCCATACAACTTTGTACAACAATGTCCAACTCCATGCAACTCTGTACAACTCGCTACAACTTTGTATAACTTCATACAACTCCGTACACCTCTGTACAACTACGTAAAACCCCATACAATTCCTTACAGCTCCGTACAACTTCGTACAGCTACGTTCATCTTCCTACATCTGCGTAAAACTCCATAAAACTCCATACAATACTGTACAACTCCGCACAACTCCATACAACTCTGTACAACTATGTAAAACTCCATACAACTCCTTACTGCTCCGTACAACTCCATACAACTGCATACATCTCCTTCATCTCCATAAAACTCCATAAAACTCCATAGAATACTGTACAACTCCGCACAACTCTGTACAATTGGAGAAACTCCAAGACAACTGGAGCATGCCCAAGACATCCGGACCTAGGCCTAGACAACTGGAGCAAGCCCATGACAATTGAAGCAGTCACAAGACAACTGGAGCAAGGCGAAGACAACTGGAGCACGGCCAAGACAACCGGAGCAAGGCCAAGACAACAGGATCACGCCGAAGACAACTGGAGCAAGCCCAATACAACTAGAGCAAGGCCAAGACATCTGGAGCAAGACCAAGACAAATTGTACAAGGCCAAGACATCTGGAGCAAGTCCAAGACAACTAGAGCAAGCCCAAGACAACTGGAGCAAGGCCAAGAAAACTGGAGCAAGACCAAGACAACTGGAGCAAGCCAAAGACAACTGGAGCAAGCCCAAGACAATTGAAGCAAGCCCAATACAACTGGAGCAAGGCCAAGACAACTGGAGCAAGCCCAAGACAACTGGAGCAAGCCCAAGACAACTGGAGTAAGCCGAAGACAACTGGAGCAAGGCAAAGATAACTGGAGCAAGCCCAAGAAAACTTGAGCAAGTCCAAGACAACCAGAGGAAACCCAACATAATGGGAGCAAGGCAAAGACAATTGGAGCAAGGCCAAGAAAACTGGAGCAAGCCTAAGACAACTCGAGCACTAGAGCACTTGAGCACTGGAGCACGAGGGCAGCACGAGAAGGCGGCTCAAGGAATTGAGTCGGAGTGAACAAGGTGGAGGCAGCAGATAGCAATGACGGCAACGATGATGTAGATGAGGCCGGTGAGTAGTACTGGAACGGATGAAGAAGGAGATGAGGTAGGAAGGCGCTCCGAGAGGAAGAGGCGGTATATGAGGTTTTGTTTCTGCTTTGCGGTCACTTTGGAGCGATGAAAGTTGTGCAAAACAGAGGACGACAGGTTGAATATGCAAAGAAGAGTGCGTTAGTGGCGGGCAAGGAGCAGAAGAGTGATAGTGGAGAAAGTGAGCATCGGCAGGAAGCTTCAACGAAGCGGGCGACAGAAGGCGGCTTGAGAGCTGTTGGCAGTTGTTTTGACAGCGGGAACACACCAGAGGTTTTGCGTAGACATGAGGATGCTCATACGGCTTGATCACAGTGAGCAGACCCTCTAGAGCTTGAGAAGCAGTCATCGTGTCATTGCTAACGTCAGGTACAGAGGGAGCGACTGCAGTTGGACACGAGAGAGGTTGGTGAGAGCAGTAATGATGCCTACGAGATGTCGACTCGGTCAGCGATCACCAGGCAATGTTACCTGTAGGTCTGATACAATGTCAGAAGAATGGAGTGGGTCGGATGACCAGCAAGAGGCAGTAGATATAGGTAGAAGCAGTCAGAGGTGTCCCTTGGAGTGGAGGAGTTGAGCGGAGCTGGGAGTTAGTCAGAAATCAAGAGGTGGCAGGTGGCTTAGCAAGTATGGGAGAGGACTGAGTCTGATGAGGGGGTCCAGGTCAGAGGCAAAGAGTTGAGCACTAAGTGAGAGCGGAGCGAAGCGAAATACTTGTATTGGATAGTGAGGAGGCATGAGCAAAAGATGAGCAGGGCGAAGACACGCACAAATTCGTACAAATTGCTACAAATCCGTACAACTCGTTACAAATCTGTACAACAATGTAGAATTCCGTACAGCTTTGTACAACTTTGTACTACTCCGTACAACCCTGTACAGCTATGAACAACTCCATAAAGCTCTGTATAACTCTATACAAGTCTGTACAACTCTGTACAACTTTGTACAACTCTGTACAATGTCGTACAGCTCCATACAACTCTTTCCAATCCTGTAAAACTCTGTGCAACTCAATACAACTCTGTACATCTCCGTACAACTCCGTACAACTTGCTACAACCCGCTACAACTCCGTACAGCTCCGTACAACTCCATACACATCCGTACAACTCCATACAACCCCATACAGCACCAACAACATACAGTTCCGAACAACATTTCTACGACATGTTACAAATCCATACAGCCCTGTACAACTCCGTACAACTATGTAAAACCTTGTACAACTCTATACAACACTGTACAACTATGTACAGCTCCGTACAACTCCGTACAATTATGTACAACTCCATACAACTGGTAACAACTCCCTAGGACTCTATTCAACTTTGTACAACTCCGTAGAACTCGGTACAACTCCGTACGACTCCGTTGACCTCTGACAACTACATCAAACTCTGTACAGCTCTATCCAACTCCATGCAAATCAGTAGAGCTTGCTACAACAACGTACAACACGCTAATACTCCATATGATTTTGCACAACCCTGTACAACTCCGTACAACTCCGTACAATACCGTACAGCTCCGTACATCATTGTACAACCTTGTATGAATTTCTACAACTCTGTACAACTCCGTACAGCTCCGTTCAACTCCGTACAACTCCATTCAACTCCGTACAACTTTGTACAACTTTGTACAACTCCGTACATCTCATTCCAACTCTATACAACTCCATATGACTTTGTACATATCCCCACAACTCCGTATAACTCCGCACAACTCTGTACAACTCCGTTCAACATTGTACAAATTTGCACAACTCCAAACAAATCCGTACGACTCCGTACGGCTCGCTACATCTCTGTGAAATCGCGGACACCTCCGTACAACTCTGTAAACCTCCGTACAACCATGTACAATTCCATATATTGTGTACATATCTGTACAACTCCGTACAGCTCCGTGCAACTCTGTACAACTATGTACAACCCCGTTCAGCTCCTTTTAGCTCCGTATAACTCCTAACACATTACTGTAACTCCATACAATTCTGTACAACTCTGTACAACTTGCTACTTCTCTATACAACTGTACAACTCCGTACAACTCTGTACAATCCCGTACAACTCCTTATAAATCCGTACAATGGCGTACAGTTCTGTCCAAGTTCATACAATTTTGTCCAACTGTGTACAACTCCATGCACCTCTCTACAACTCTGTTTTATTCCGTATCGTTATGTACAACTTGCTACAACTCACTATAACTCATGATACCTTTGTGCAACTGCCTACAACTCCAATAACACCATATACCTTCGTTCAACTCCGTACAAGTTTGTAAATCTCCGTGCAACTCCGTTCAACTCTGTACGATTTCGTACAACTTGCTACAATTTGCTAAAACTTTGTACAACTCCGTGAAACTCGGTACACATTTGTACGGAGTTTTAGTGAATTGTAGCAAGTTGTTCAGAAATGTACAAAGTTGTACAGAGTTGTACAACATTGTACAAAGTTGTACGAAGTTGTACGGAGGTGTACAAAGTTATCCGAGTTGTACAGAGTTATACGGAGTTATTGTGAGTTGTAGCTAGTTGTAGCAAGTTGTACGGACGTATACTGACTCGTATAGAGTTGTAGAGAGGTGTATGGAGCTATACAGAGTTGGACAAAATTGAATGGAATTGGACAGAGTTGTACGGCATTGTACAAATTTGTATGGAGTTGTACAGGATTGTACGGAGTTGTACGAGGTTCTACAGAGTTGTAAAGAGTTGAAGCAAGTTATACGGAGTTGTATGGGGTTGTAGTACTATGTCACGAGTAATACTGAGCTAAAAGGAGTTGTACAGAGTTGTATAGAGTTTTATGGAGTTGTACGGAATAGTACGGAGTTGTACGGATCTGTACACGTTGTATGGAGTTGTACATAGTTGTACGGAGTTGTACAGAGTTGTACGGAGGTGTCCGGAATTGTACAGAGATGTAGCGAGTCATACGGAGTTGCATGGATGTGTACAGAGTTCTACAGAGTTGTACAATGTTATACGGATCTGTATGGAGTTGTAGGGAGTCATACAGAGTTGTAGCAAATTGTACAAAATCATATGGAGTTGTACAGAGTTGGAAAGAGCTACACGGTGTTGTACGAAGTTGTACAAAGTTGTATGGAGTTGTATGGAGTTGTACGGAGTTGTACAGAGCTGTACAGAGTTGTACAGATTTGCAAAAATTCATACAGAATTGTACGGAGATGTACAGAGTTGTACGGAGTTGTACGGAGTTGTACAGTGTTGTACAGAATTGTACGGAGGATTAGCGAGTTGTACATTGTTGTAGCAAGCTACACTGATTTGTATGGAGTTGGATGGAGCTGTGCAGAGCTTGACGTAGTTGTCAGAGTCAAAGAGAGTGGTACAGAGTTGTACGGGGTTGTACGGAGCTGTACGAAGTTGTACGAAGCTGTACGGAGTAGTAGGGAGTTGTTCACAATTGTAGGGAGTTGTACGGGATTGTACAGAGGTGTACGGAGCTATACATAGTTGTACAGCATGGTACAGAGTTGTACAGAGTTGTACATAGTTATACGGAGTTTTACGGACTTGTACGGATTTATAGCAAGTTGTAGAAACGTTGTTGGGCATTGTATGTTGTAAGGAATTGAATGGGATTGTACGGAGTTGTACGGAGATGTTTGGAGTTGTACGGAGCTGTACCGAGTTGCAGCAAGTTGTAGTAAGTTATATGGAGTTGTTTGGAGGCATACGAAGTTGTACAGAGTTTCACAAAGTTTTACAGAGTTGGACAGAGTTGTATGGAGCTGTACGGCACTGTACGGAGTTTGAGGGAGGTTTACGAAGTTGTACAGAGCTGTATAGAGCTATACAAATTTGTATGGAGTTGCTCATAGCTGTACGGGATTGAACGGAGTTGTACAAAGAAGTACAGAGTTGAACAAAGTTGTATGGAGTTCTATAGAGTTGTGCGGATTTGTACGAAGCAGTACGGAATTGTAACAATTTGTACGGATTTGTACGGAGTTGTTCGGAGTTGTACGAACTTGTACAAATTGTACGGATGTGTACAGAGTTATCGAAGCTGTACGAAGTTGTACGGAGTTGTAGCAAGTTGTAGCAAGTTGTAGCAAGTTGTAGCAAGATGTACGGAGTTGTACGGCGTTGTAGAGAGTTGTACATGGGTTTATGGAGTTGAACGGAGTTGGACGGAGGCGTACGGGGTGGGAAGGAGTTGTACGGGGTTGTACGGAGTTGTATAACATTGTATGGAGTTGTACAAAATTGTACGGAGTTGTACGGAGTTGTACGGGGTTGTAGCGAGTCGTATGGAGTTGTACGGAGCTGTATGTTGTTGTAGCATATTCTAAGGAGTTTTACGGGGATAACAGGAGTTGCACGATGTTGTACGGAGTTGTACAGAGTTGTATGGGTCTGTACGTGTTTTATGGAGTTGTACATGGTTGTACGGAGATGTACACAGATTTCCGGAGTTGTACAAAGTTGTAGCAAGTCGTACAAAGTTGTACAAAGTTGTACTAAGTTGTATAGAGTTGTACAGAGTTGTACAAATTAGTAAGGAGTTGTACAAAGTTTCAGCGATTTGTACAGGGTCTTACGGAGCTGTACGGAGATGCAATGAGTTGTACAGAGTTGTACGAAGTTTCATAAAGTTGTACAAAAGTTATACGGAATTGTACGGAGTTGTACTGAGTTCTACGGAGTTGTACAAAGTTGTACTAAGTTGTATAGAGTTGTACAGAGTTGTATGGGTCTGTACGTGTTTTATGGAGTTGTACATGGTTGTACGGCGATGTACACAGATTTCCGGAGTTGTACAAAGTTGTAGCGAGTCGTACAAAGTTGTACAAAGTTTTACTAAATTACACAGAGTTGTATAGAGTTGTACAGAGTTGTACAAATTAGTAAGGAGTTGTACAAAGTTTCAGCGATTTGTACAGGGTCTTACGGAGCTGTACGGAGATGCAATGAGTTGTACAGAGTTGTACGAAGTTTCATAAAGTTGTACAAAAGTTATACGGAATTGTACGGAAGTGGACAAAGTTGTACGGATTTGCATAGAGCTGTAACAATCTGTACGGAGTTGTACGGAGATGTAAAGAGTTGTACGGAATAGTGCAAAGTTGTACGGAGCTGTACAGAGTTGAAGCAGGTTGTAGCAAGCTTGACGGAGCTGTACGGAATTGTACGGAGTTGTACGGAGCTGTAAGGACCTATACGGAGTTGTACAGAGTTGTACGGAGCTGTACAGAGTTGAAGCAGGTTGTAGCAAGCTTGACGGAGCTGTACGGAATTGTACGGAGTTGTACGGAGCTGTAAGGACCTATACGGAGTTGTACAGAGTTGTACGAAGGTGTTCGTAGTTATACAAAGTATTAGGAAGCTGTACGGAGTTGTACTGAGTTCTACGGAGTTGTACAAAGTTGTGTGGAGTTGTACGGAGTTATACAAAGCTATCTCGAGTTGTACGGAGTTATACAGAGTTGTAGTGATTTCTACAGAGTTATATGGAGTTGTACGGAGTTGTACGGTACTGTACAGACATTTTCATAGCTGTACAAAGTTTTACTAAATTACACAGAGTTGTATAGAGTTGTACGGAGTTGTAATGAGTAGTGCGGAGTTGTACGGAGTTATAGAGATTTGTACAGAGTTATACAGGTATGTACGGACTTGTATGGAGTCGTACAAAGTCATAGGGAGTTGTAGGGGGATTGTACAGAGTTGAACGGAGTTGTGCATAGTTGTATAAAATTCTACAGAGTTGTACGTCACTGTACACATTTACATGGATCTGTAGAAAGTTGTAGAAATGTTGTACAGAGTAGTATGGAGTTGTACGGAGTCGTATGGAGTTTTACGGAGTTGTATGGCATTGTATGGAGTTGTGCCAAGCTGTACAATATTGTACAGAGTTTTATGGAGTTTTGCAGAGATGTACGGAGATGTATGGAGGTTGACGGAGGTGTACAGAGCTGTAATGAGTTGTATGGAGTTTTACGTAGTTTTGCAGAGGTGTACGGAGCTGTAAGAAGTTATATGGAGTTGTAGCAAGTTGTACAGAGTTGTATGGAGCTGTACGTAGTTGTACAAAGTTGTATGGAGTTGGAAAGAGTTGTACAGAGTTATACCGAGCAGTACGAAGCTATACAGAGTTGTACCGAGTCGTACAGAGTTGTACATAGTTGTACAGATTTGTAGCTAGTTGTAAGGAGTGGTAGGGAGTTGTATGGAGTTGTAAGGAGTTGTACAGAGATGTAAGGAAATGGCCGGAGTTGTACAGAGTTGCACGGAGTTGGAAGGAGTTGTACGGAGTTGTACAGAGTTGTAGGGTATTGTACAGAGTTATAGTGATTTGTACAGATCTCTACGGAGTTGTGCGGCATTGTAAGGAGATAAACCGAGTTATGTGGAGAAGAACAGAGTTGTACTGAGTTGTACGGAGTTGTACGAAGCTGTACGGAGTTGTACGGAGTTGTAGCAATCTGTACGGAGTTGTACGCAGTTTAAGAGTGTCGTGCGGAGTCGTAGGGAGTTGAAAGGAGTTGGAGGGGGTTGTACGGAGTTGTACGGAGTTGTACGGAATAGCACGGAATCGCATGGAGTAGAACGCAGTTGTTCCAACTTGTAGCAAGTTGTAGAAGTACTGTACAGAGTAGTATGGAGTTGTACGGAGTCGTATGGACTTGTACGGGGCTGTACGGAGCCGTACAGAGTTGTACGGAGTTGTACAGAGTTGTACAAAGCTGTACATAATTCTTCGGAGCTGAACGGAGTTATACGTAGTTCTACGAAGCTATGTGGAGCTGTGCAGAGTTGTAACAATTTGTGCAGAGTTGTACGGAGTTTTATGGAGTTCTACAGAGTTGTACAAAGGTATACAGAGTTGTACGGAGTTGTACATAGTTGTACGGAGTTGTAGCAAGTTGAACCCCGAACAAATCCGTACAACTCCGTACAACTCCGTACAGCCCCGTACAGCTCCGTACAACTCCGTACAATCCCGTACAACTCCGTACAACTCCTGACAACTTGCTCAAACTCACTACAACTCCATACAACTATGTACAACTCCATACAACTCTGTATATCTCTTTACAACTCTTTAGAAATATGTAAAACTCTGTACAACTCCACACAAAATGCTTAAACTCTGTACAGCTCCATATAGCTCCGTAAAACTCCGTACAACTCCGTTCAACTCTAAACAATTATGTACATCTTGGTACAACTCAGTACACCTCCGTACAACTGCGTACGGCTCTGTACAGCGCCGTACAAGTCCATGCGACTCCGTACAACTCCATACAACTCCGTAGAGCATTTCTACAACTTGCTACAAATCCAAACAACGGCGTTCTACTCCATGCAATTCTGTACAACTCCGCACAACTCCATACAAATATGTACAACTCCGTACAACTCTGTACAACTCTGTACAGTTCCTTACAGCTTGGTATAACTCTACACAACTCGCTCCAACTCCGTACAACTCCATACAACTTTGCACAACTATGTAGAGCTCTGTACAACTCTGTAAAACTTGCTACAACTCCATACAACGTCGGACAACTCCGTAAACCACTGTAAAACTACGTAAAACTCCATGCAACTCCTTACAGCTCTGTACAACTCTGTAAAACTTGCTACAACTCCATACAACGTCGGACAACTCCGTAAACCACTGTAAAACTACGTAAAACTCCATGCAACTCCTTACAGCTCTGTACAACTCTGTACACCTCCATACATATCCGTACATCTCCATAAAACTGCATAAAACTCCGTGATTTGTCAACGTTGACCACACATAGTGAAATTCTTATGTTATGGTTAGTGACATATGTCTATTTTGGTTGGTCATTGTGCACGGTAGCCACACCATACCACTACTTCGTGAAGGTCTTTGTACCTGCTATTTGATAACTAGTATTCCCAAACCATTGTTTTCCCATCTGACCTTTTGTGACTTGCATTATGAGTTGTTAACGTTGACCACCAATAGTGAAATTGTTTGGTCATGGTCAGTGACATATGTTTACTTTTGTTAGTCATTGTGCATGGTAGCCACACCTTGCCACTACTTTTTGAAGGTGTTTGTACTTGCTAATTGATACCTAGTATTCCCAAACATTTTTCCCTCCTCTGACCATGTGTGAATGGAGAAAAGAGTAATCAAAGTTGGCCAAACATAGTTGGATTGTTTGGTCATGGTCAGTGACATGTGCCTGCTTAGGCTGGTCAGTATGCATGGTAGCCTCAACGTGCCACTACTTATTGAAGGTCTTTTTACTTGCTAGTCGATAATTAGTATTGCCAAAACCATTGTTTCCCTCCTCTGACCATTTGTATCTCGTAGTGTGAGCTGTCAATGTTGATCATCTATAGTGGAATTACTTGGTCATAGTCAGTGACATATGCCTGCTTTGGATGGTCATTGTGCATGGTAGTCACTACGTGCCACTAATTTTTTAACCGCTTTGTACATGGTAGTCGACAACTAGTATTTCCGACCCATTGTTCCCCCTTTGACCATTTGTGACTCGTATTATGAGTTTTCAACATTGACCACACATAGTGAAATTCTTTGGTCATGGCTAGTGACATATGTAGAATGCACAATGACCATCCAAAGTATAGTTGCTTTGGGTGGTCATTGTAGCCACGCCGTGCCACTACTGATTGAAGGTGTTTGTACTTGCTAGACGGAAATTATTATTTATAAACAATTATTTCCCCCTCTGACCAGTTTTTACTCGTATTGTGAGTTGTCAACGTTGACCACACATAGTGAGATTCTTTGGTCATGATCACTGACATATACATCCTTTGGTTGGTCATTGTGCATGGTAGCCACACCGTGCCACTACTAATTAAAGGTCTTTGTACTTGCTAGTTAATAACTGGTATTCCCAAACCATTGTGTTCCCTTCTGACAATTTGTGACTCGTATTATGAGTTCTCAGCAATGACGATGTATAGTTAGATTCTTTGGTCATGGTCAATGCCACATGCCTACTTTGGTTGGTCATTGTGCATGGAAGCCACGCCGTGGCACTTCTGATTGGAGGTCTTTTTACTTGCTAGTGGATAACCAGTATTCCTTACCCATTGTTTCCTCATTTGAACATTTGTGTCTCGTCTTATGATTCGTCAACGTTGACCACCCAAAGTGAAATTTTTTGGTTATGGTCAGTGACATATGCTTACTTTGGTTGATCATTGTGCATGGTAGCCACACCGTGCTGTTGAAAAATTGCCCCTCCGCCTGCCCAAGTACGGCGCCGGGAGGCGCTGAAGAGCCGCCAGAAAATGGAAACTCCGCTCCGGCGGATCTGGCGACTCGACATGTGCTCAGATCCTTATATGGAGGTTTGCCCCTGAAAGTTGACAAGTTGCTGAGTCCGGTGGAAGTTGTTTCGCCGGAATCCGACAAGTATCGAGGGAGATATGGCTTTCCAAAGTTGGGGTATGCGCAGCGGCTCTGGGAGCCAGCTGTGACTCGAAATCCGGTCGATAATCGACCGGACCGAGTAACAAAAATACCATCTGGAGAAAATGCTCCAATAGGCCTGCCAAGGCGTCCGATGGATGATCCACCTGATCCGGCGGATCATCCACCGGATCCAGTAGTGCTGGTTGTTACCGAGGGACTTAGCCAAAATCCTGGCTCGGCGTCCGAAACTCAGCCCATTCAGAAGTATGCGGGCGGCCCGGGTTTTGGGCTATGGAGGTGGCAGCTTGAACTGCACCTCTCGCATTAGGGGCTGCTGGATGTCATGCTGGGAAAGGAGGTGCTCACAGAGGCGACTGCTACGGACGCGGAGAAGCGGGCCTTCGAAAAGAAGAACACGGAGGCGCTCATGCTCCTGGTGTCCGGGACGGCCGAGTCCTAGTGGGGCTACTTCCAAGGCTACAAGCTAGCAGCCGAAGGTTGGCAAAAGCTCTGCGCCATCCACCAATCCAAGTCGCTCGCGAACAAAATCTT
>SZWC01005747.1:0-88304 GCA_023375785.1 Penium margaritaceum | reverse complement strand
GCGATGAAGCGACTCCTCACGGTGAGAATCGAGGAGGGAGATGATGTCATCTCCGCCATGCAGCAGATCGAGTCGCTCGCTTCGCAATGTAATGACGTGGGATGGAAGATCGACACGCAGCTGCAGGCGATGGCCCTCCTCATGGTCCTACCTGACAGTTGGGGCCCACTCATCACCGTCATTGGAGGATGGTCAGAGGACAAGCTCACCTATGGCGCGGTCGCAGAGTACATCCGCAACGAGGCGCAGCGCCAGAGCTGCGAGGAGTCCTCGTCTTCCTCATCGGCCCTTGTCACCAAAACGCGCAGTGGCGGAAGTGGGGGCCGAGGAAGTGGCGGAAAGGGCAGCGGCAAGAAGGGCACCAAGAAAGGTGCGTGCCACAACTGTGGCAAGGAGGGCCATTGGGACCGTGAGTGCCCGGAGGAGGCAAAGACCGGCGGCAAAAACAGCAAGGGCAGGTTGCTCCTCAACGGCAACAAGAACCACTTCCTCAAGAAGGCCAACAGACGGTGCCTGGATTCCGGGGCTGAGGAGCACACCCAAGTCGAGAAGGTGGGGTTCGTCACCTACGAGAAGTCCTCCAAGTCAATGGTGGTCGTGAACGACAAAGTCGAGCCGGCGGCCGGCCAAGGCGACGTGGAGGTGTAAGTCGTGGTGGGCGGTAAGAAGGAGCTGTACACAATTCGTGATGTGCAGCACGTCCCCGGCCTGGCTGACATTTTGAGTGTCAGCCGCTTGACGCACAAGGGGTATGAGGTGCTCTTCCGCAGGAAAGGCGCAGTTGTGCGCATCGACGGCGACGGCGAGGTCGTGCTGGAGGCGAAGCGCGAGGGCGGTATCTACATCGTGGAGACCAAGGTGGTCCCCGCGGCATCCGACGCAGCAGATTCACAGGAGCGCGTCGTCAACATGGCCAAGGGAGGAAGCGCTGATCTGGAGCTCTGGTACCGGCGGTTGGGGCATTCGGCGCCCGCAACCGTTAGGGAGATGGCAAAGCGCGACATGGTGCGCGGCCTCGTCATCGACGGTGTAGACGCGGCAACAGATGCAGCAGCACACAAAAAGTGCGAACCTTGCATTTTGAGCAAGGAACGGCGCAAGCCATTCAAGGAGAACGCGGCTCGCGCAAAGGACCTGCTGGAGGTCGTGCACAGCGACGTGTGCGGACCGTTCAAAATGCCGTCAAACGGCGGCTTCAGATACTTTGTCACCTATATTGACGACTGCAGCAGGAAGCTCTACGTGTACTTCACAAAGCGGAAAGGCGAGGTGCTGGACCAGCTGAAGGAGTACGTCGTAGCGGTGGAGAGGCAGACTGGCCGGAAGGTCAGAGCGCTACGCAGCGACAATGGCGGAGAGTACGTGGGCTGCAGCGGGTGGATGAAGCAGCAAGGCATCAAGTGGGGACCCACTACGCCGTACTCGCCAAAGTCTAATGGAGTGGCGGAGCGGGCAAACCAGACGCTGCTCAACATGGTGCGGACCATGCTTGTGGATGCGGGGTTGCCACGAGGTTTCTGGGCGGAGGCTGTGCGTACAGCGAGCTACACCATCAACCTCACCCCAACAGCGGTGTTGAAGGGTAAGGGCGGCTGGAAGACGCCGCAGGAGGTTTGGAGCGGGCGCAAGCCAAACGTGGCGCACCTGAAGGTGTTCGAGTGCAAGGCGCACGCGATGGTGCAAGCGGCCCAACGACGTGACAGCAAGCTGGAACCGCGGGCGAAGCCGTGCTTGTTCCTCGGCTACGAGAGCGCACAAAAGGCGTATCGGCTCTGGGACCCGCGCACGCAAGAGATCAACCGCAGCCGTGACGTCAAGTTCGACAAGCAGCAAAGCTTCAGTAGCAGCAGCAACGACATGAGCATTGGGAACACTCCAAAACAGGGGGAGTGGTTCCAGCTCCTTGACTACGCGGAGGAGCCGGCGGACGCGGAGGTCAATGATGCGGCGTCGGAGCGCGGTGGTGCAGCAGGTGCAGCAGCCAACGCGGAGGACTCTGACGATGATGCAGCTGGGCTGGAGATCCGGCGGAATGATCCGTCGAAGGAGGCACTGCGGGTGCCGAAGCGCGCACTCCCGGCAGAGTTCGCGTCGGGCGTCGGAGAAAACTCCTCCGCACACACCGCCCGTCCGGTTGATGGCTCACCGGAGCGGGAGGGATTCTCGGAAAGCCGTCTGGTCGATGATTCACCGGAGCGGGTTGAGTCAGAAGGATTGCAGCAGAGCGACGAGACGCCGCCAAGACTGCCGCGCCGCAGCGGGAGGCAGCGAAGAGCGGGGAAGCGTTTCGACGCAGGCACCGGTCGATGGATCGGAATGACGCGGTGCATGCTGGCTGTATCAACGGAATCGACGACCGTACAAGAGGCGTTTGCATGGCCCGAGGGACAGCAATGGGACGCCGCCATCAAGTCGGAGTTGGCGTCCATTACTGAAAACGACACGTGGCAGCTGGTTGAAAGGCCGAAAGACGCCAAGGTCATCGGCTCCAAGTGGGTCTTAAGAACCAAGTTCACAAAGGAAGGTGTGCTTGACAAGTACACGGCGCGGCTCCTGGCAAAGGGGTACGTACAGCGCAAGGGCGAGCACTACAATGAGACGTTTGCCCCCGTCGCCAAGGTCACAAGCATTTGGGCGATCCTTGCGGTGGCAGCCGCGAAGGACATGGAGCTCCACCAAATGGACGTAAAGACGGCCTTCCTCAACGGCATCATTGAAAAGGAAATCTACATAGAGGTGCCGAAGGGGGTGGAGGCGCCGGAGGGGAAGGTGTGCAAGCTGCGGAAGTCCTTGTACGGGCTAAAATAATTGCCCCGATGCTGGTACCAGCAGATGGACAGCTTCATGGCACAACTCGGCTTCAAGCGCTGTGAGGCAGATCACTGTGTGTACGTGCGGCGCAGCAAGAAGCTCTATCAGATTGTTGCACTCTACGTGGACGATCTGAGCTTGTGCTCCTCAGACCTGCCGAGCCTACAGCAGCTGAAAGAGCAGCTGAGCAGCAGGTTCCAGATGTCAGACATGGGGGAGCTGGAGCTCTACCTCGGGGTGAGCATTACGCGGAACCGGAGGGCGCGCACGCTTGAGCTGGGGCAGGCCAAATACGTGGCCAAGGTGCTGAAGCGGTACGGCATGGAGGACTGCAAACCAGTATGCACTCCTGTCTCCACAACCTATAAACTGAGTGCGGCAATGGCGCCGCAAACAAAAGAAGAGCGGGAGGATATGGCAGGGGTGCCTTACCAATTGGCGGTGGGCAGCCTCATGTACGCAATGGTGGCAACTCGACCGGACCTGGCCTATGCGGTGGGCCAAGTGAGCAGGTACGTGGCCGATCCAGGGCTACTACACTGGTAGGCGGTCAAGCGCATCCTCCGCTACCTGCAGGAAATGCGGCACGCGCACCTGAGGTTCGAGGGCAAAGGGCAGGTGGACCCTTTGCGTCTGGTCTGCTACACGGATGCAGACTACGCTGGTGATGTGGACAAGCAGAAGTCCACATCCGGCTACGTGTTCTTCCTCGCGGGTGCAGCGGTCTCGTGGTGCAGCAAGAAGCAAGACTGCGTCGCCACCTCCACAGTGAAAGCTTAGTACATCGCGCTAGCCGAGGCGGTCAAGGAGGCGGTGTGGCTCCGCATGTTGCTGGGGGAGCTGGGCGTGCCGCAACTGGAGCCTATGGTGGTGCACGAGGACAACACCGGCTCCATCTTGCTGACCAACAACCCGACGCAGCACAGGATGATGAAGCACATTGACGTGCGTTATCACTACGCATGGGACATGGTCGAGAAGGGGCAGGTGGTGCTACAGCACTGCAGCACGCATAGCATGCTTGAGGATTGCTTGACCAAAGCACAACCCGCAGACCGGCACGCGATGAGCGTGGCCGGACTTGGGATGACCACCTATGATGGGCTAGAGGGCGCAGCGGAAGATGAGTGAGAGCAAGCAGGAGCAGCGGGCATGGAAGGTGCAAGGGGGGGAATGCTGAAAAATTGCCCCTTCGCATGCCCAAGTGCGGCACCGGGAGGCGCTGACGAGCCGCCAGAAAATGGAAACTCCGCTCCGGCGGATCTGGCAACTCGACATTTGCTCAGATCCTAAAATAGAGATTTGCCCCTGAAATTTGACGAGTCGCTCAATCCGGTGGAAGTTGTTTTGTCGGAATCGGACAAGTATCGAGGGAGATATGGCTTTCCAAAGTTGGGGTATGCGCATCGGCTCTAAGAGCCCGCTGCGACTCGAAATCCGGTCGATAATCGACCGGACCGAGTAACGACCATTTGTGACTCGTATTATGGGTTGTCAACGTTGACCACACATAGTGAAATTCCTCAGTCATGTTTAGTGACATATGCTTCCTTTGGTTGGTATTTGTGCATGATAGCCACACCATGCCACTACTTACTGAAGGTCTTTGTACTTGTCAGCTGATATCTAGCATTCCCAAACCATTGTTTCCCCCTTTGACCACTTGTGACTCGTATCATGAGTTCTCAACGTTGACCACGTATATTGAAATGCTTTGGTCATGGTCAGTTCCATAGACCTACTTTGGTTGGTCATTGTGCATGGTAGCCACACCGTGCGCCTTCTTATTGAAGGTCTTTGTGCTTGCTTGTCGATAACTAGTATTCCCAAACCATTTTTCCCCTCTGACCGTTTGCAACTCGTGTTATGAGTTGTCAACGTTGATGGCACATAGTGCCATTCTTAGTTAATGGTCAGTGACACATGCCTACTTTGGTTGGTCATGGTGCATGGTAGCGACTCTGTGCCACTACTTGTTTAATGTCTTTGTACTTGCTAGTCGAAGACTAGCCTTCCCAAACTACTGTTTCCCCCTCTGACCATTTGTGACTTGTGTTATAAGTTGTCAACGATGACCACACATACTGCAATTCTTTGGCCATGGTAAGTGATACATGCATACTTTGGTTGGTCATTGTGCATGGTAGTACATCCTGCCACTACTTACTGAAGGTCTTTGTACTTCCTAGTCAATAACTGGTATTCCTAAATCATTGTTTCACCCTCTGACCATTTGTGACTCGTACTATGAGTTGCCAACATTGACCACCCAGAGTGAAATTCTTCGGTCATGGTCAGCGATGTATGCCTCATGTGGTTGGTCATTGTGTATGGTAGCCACACCGTGCCACTACTTATTGAAGGTCTTTGTATTTGCTAGTCAATAACTAGTATTCCTAAACCATTTTTCCCCCTCTGACCATTTGTGACTCGTATTATGAGTTGTCAATGTTGACCCATCATAGGGAGATTTTTTGGTCATGGTCAATGACATATGACCATATGCCCATTGTCCATGACATATGCCCATGGTCAATGACATATGCCCATGGTCAATGAAAAATGCCCATGGTCATATGTAATGAGAGGGAACAGCAATGGCAGAAGCAAGTAGAAGCAAGAACACATGCGGGGGCGCGTCAACAGAGTGACGCAGGCAGAGAGGCGCCAGACGTTATGGGAAGTTAGTTGCAGGAGTTCATAGAGAAGTGATGTTCCAAGTAGAGTTGTGATGTAGACAGATAGTCCGAGAGAGAGTGTTGAGGTGGAGCAAGGATGATGGGCTGATGGGAACTGAGCGATGGAATGAGAGTGAGTGAGCGAAGCATTGGAGGCTTGATAGTGGGTGGCGAGGATGAGGTGAGCGGGAAGCGAGCAGAGCGAAGACACGGCGACAAAGCCGCAGAACCGAGGGAGAACATAATGGAAACAACTGTTCTGGGTTGAATTGGGAGGGAATGAATATCCTCCTTATAGCAAGAGCAGAACAGGACAACAGACAAGCAACGGCTTCTTGTGCACTAGCCGGACGTGCTTGCGGTGGAACCGCTTATTAGGGGATCACTCAGTATCGTGCCGTTGGCCTGTTGACACCGTCAACGGTTTGTGTCAGATGTGACCGAGTTTGTTTGTGCCGGAGCTGAACCCTTTTTGAGAGTTTTCCTGGATTATCCGATAAGGTGTCCTTGGTGGGTGAAGGGTGAAGGTACTGGTGTTCATGGAATCCAAACTTGGTTGTTGTTCTGCCTTGACGGAGGCCATATTCTGACATCCCCCGTGAATCTGTCAAGGCAGGTGTTCTTCTTTGATGGTGTGCCTCGTCGTGTATGAGACAGTGGTCCAGGTTCTTGATGTGGGAAGATGGATTGTTGAAGGAGGGTTATCCCCATGAGGCCTAAGTTCCCTGGGTATCGAGTCACCAGTGTATGAAATCTGGCACCCACCAGAGAGCGGAATCCATTCCTCAGTTCATCACCGAAGCATTTTGCTCGTTTTCTTCTATAGAGCAGTGTTCTCCAAAGTATAGGTATCCTTGGAGTAGAGACCCCACAATGGAGAGTCCATCGAGGAGGTAGGGATCCAGCTTCTTGTAGCAGGGTTATTCCCATTCTGCTACGTTAGTGACCTGGGTTCCTGTTGTTGCATTCTGGCCAAGGACCAGTCTTGGAATTCCGAGACCAGTTGGGAAGGTGGAGATATGATAGCACCGAAGGTAAAAGGAGCATCATGCCCACCCATGGTATTGGAGATAGTACCATTATTCAGCTGCTGTTTCTCCAATGTATTCAAAGGAATGGTAGACAGGGGCAAGGTGATGTTCCAGGTGATCCTAGATTTCATGGAGGGTGTTGGTGTAGTTGCGGGGACTGTTACTTGGAGTGTGAAGATGGTCGTATTTCCCAAGTATAAAGTCAACCACGTTGTACTCGTTGATGTAGATGTCACGTGCATTGGTGAGAATGCTTTCTTTGTCCAGGGGAGAAGGTTGTGTGCATCAGCTGCAAGAGTGGGGCATGTTGCCCAGATGGGGGAAAGTGTTGCCATAAAGAAGGAGTGAGGAGGAGCACATGACACCGTGTGTTTTGCAGAAATCTTTGACACAGATTGCCCCAATAATGACGGGTTGGTTGAGTGAAGCCGTTTTGTGGGGTTGATGATGATGGGAGAGTCTGTTGAGGCAGACAAAGATGATGAGGGAGTTGAGCGCAGTGGTGGAACCTCGTGCGCCATGAGAAATCTGCATGGGCACAGGTTACCACGAGATTGGCGGTTCGACCAGGTGGATCCGTGTGCCGAGCGGATATGCGAAGCTGAACGCAGGTGATGGAAGGATGTTTGGTGAAGTGGGTGCAGGGACGAAACAACGTGCGCTGCGAAGTATCGGAGTAGAATGCGGCAAGGGGAAGGCAAGAGCCAATGCGCCGCGAGAAAGCTACTGCTGGCGTGGGTGCTGGCTGCTGCAAAACAGGCATTGAGCTCGTGTAGATCCTTGTGCTAGTAGCAGATGCTGATGATTGCTGATGATGAGGCAGAGGAGGTTAAAATTAGAATTTGGGTGCAGGGACGAACCGTGTACACTGCGGACGTTTCGGCATTGGAGCAGGTCATCGCTGAAATGGTGATGCGACCAGGCGGTTCTGTCTGCCGAGCGCATGAGGAAAGCGGGTGATGGCGGAGCAATGACTGATGGCGGAATGGACGCAGGGGCGGAACCACGTGCGCTGCGAAGTAGTGAAGGAAGCGAGAATATGCACGATCTTGAGGATGGACAGAACAAAGGGTGTGGAGGAGGAGAATGCGCGGCGCTGGTGAAGAGAAGAAGGTTGACGATGACTTTGAAGATAGGAGGCAAAGAGATTAAGCTGACGAGTTCAAAAAGAGGGGAAGCTGAGACCGATGATGGATGGAGATGCAGAGGATGTTGACGTTGAGGAGGTCAATGCGTAGAGAGCACTGGAGTTTGGAGATGCTGAGCAGAGAGTGGTGGCATTGAGAAGCAGGGACAAAAGGAGGCAAGTGCGGATGTGGCAGAACGGTCCTCTGATGTCAGGAGAGTGACAGCTTGTTCCCCGGTTGGCACGAGACTGGGCAAGAAGACTGGCCGTGTCCGATATCTTGACAGCGAGAGGAAGTCAGCTGCAGTAGAGGGAATCGTGAGGTGAGCAGAGGCATCGGTGTGCGGATGTTAGGAGAGTGACAGCTTGTTCCCTAGTTGGCTCGATGTATGAGCAGGAAGACTGGTGGTGTCCAACGTCCCAACGTACAACTCCGTACAACTCTTGACAACACCGTACAACTTCATACAACTCCGTATGACTCCTTATATTTTTCTACAGCTCTGTATAACTCCGTACACCCTGTACAACTCTGTACAACTCTGTACAACTCTTCACACCACTGTACAACTCCGTACAGCTCCTTACAACTATGTACAACTCGTTACAACTCTGTACAGTTGTTTATAACTCTGTACAACTCTCTATACCTCTGTAGTACTCTGTAAAACTCCGTGTGGAAGGGTCTCATTTAACACTGCAATGGTCAACTTCCCGGGGATTGGGAGAGAAGTACTGCTACTAACTCTTGTCGGACTCAGGGGGTCTGTTAGAAATCTCATACTCCGACAAGAGCTATTCTTTCTCAATAACGGTTCAGGTCGTAAACCAAACCACCTTGACCTAACGGCTCGCCAATCTTCTGACCGTTGAGTCCCGTGTGTCAAGTCATCCCCTAATAATGTGACACATGTCACCCACGCGCAGCTACCAGAAAGAAGCCGTTACTGTTCTCCTTTGTCTTGTTCTGCTGCATATTTCCGAGGACGTTCATTCCCTCGAGTTTGACCAGACCAGTTCTGCCCATCCTGTTCCCTTTGGTTCCACGGCTTCACCGCCCAAGACACCTGGAGCACGTCCAAGACAACTGGAGCAAGTCCAAGACAACTGGAGCAAGGCAAAGACAACTGGAGCAAGGACAAAAAAACTGGATCAAGGCCAAGACAACTGGAGCAAGCCAAAGAGAACTGGAGCAAGGCCAGGACAACTGGAGCAAGCCCAAGACAACTGGAGCAAGTCCAAGACAACTGGAGCAAGGCAAAGACAACTGGAGCAAGGACAAAAAAACTGGATCAAGGCCAAGACAACTGGAGCAAGCCAAAGAGAACTGGAGCAAGGCCAGGACAACTGGAGCAAGCCGAAGACAACTGGAGCAAGCCCAAGACAACCGCAGCAATCCCAACACAACTGCAGCAAGCCCAAGAAAACTGGAGCAGGCCCAAGACAACTGGAGCAAGACCAAGACAACTGGAGCAAGGCCAAGACAACTGGAGAAAGGCCAAGACAGCTGGAGCAAGGCCAACGCAGCTAGAGCAAGCCCAAGACAACTGGAGCAAGACCAAGACAACTGGAGCAAGGCCAAGACAACTGGAGAAAGGCCAAGACAGCTGGAGCAAGGCCAACGCAGCTAGAGCAAGCCCAAGACAACTGGAGCAAGGCCAAGATAACTGGAGCAAGCCCAAGAGAACTGGAGCAAGCCCACGACAATTGGATTAAGCCCAATACAACTGGAGCAAGACTAAGACAACTGAAGCAAGGCCAAAACAACTGGAGCAAGCCCAAGAGAACTGGAGCAAGCCCACGACAATTGGATTAAGCCCAATACAACTGGAGCAAGACTAAGACAACTGAAGCAAGGCCAAAACAACTGGAGCAAGCCCAAGACAATTGGAGCAAGGCCAAGACAAGTGGAGCATACCCAAGACAGCTGGAGCAAGGCCAAGACAACTGGAGCAATCCCAAGAGAACGGGAGCAAGCTCATGGTAACTGGAGCAAGCCCACGACAACTGGAGCAAGCCCAAAGGCAACTGGAGCAAGCCCAAGACAACTAGAGAAAGGCCAAAAACACTAGAGCAAGTCCAAGACAACTGGAGCAAGTCCAAGACAGCTGGAGCAAGCATTAGACAACTGGAGCAAGCCCGAGACAACAGGAGCAAGTCCAAGACAACTGGAGCAAGGCCAACACAACAAGAGCAAGGCCAAGACAACTTGAGCAAGCCCAAGACAACTGGAGCAAGCCCAAGATAATGGGAGAAAGCCCAATTAAACTGAAGAACGCCCAAGACAACTGGACCACGTCCACGGCAACTGGAGAAAGGCCAAGACAAATGGAGCAAGTCCAAGACAACTGGAGCAAGTCCAAGACAACTGGAGAAAGCCCAAGACAACTGGAGCATGTCCAAGACAACTGGAACAAGGCCAAGAAAACTGGAGCAAGCCCAAGACAACTGGAGCGAGCTTAAGACAACGGAAGCAAGGCCAATGCAACTGGAGCGAGTACAATAAAATGGAGCAAGCCGAAGATAACTGGAGCAAGCCAAAGAGAACTGGAGCAAGGCCAAGACAGCTGGAGCAATCCCACGACAACTGGAGCAAGCCCAAGACAACTGGAGCAAGCCCAAGACAACTAGAGAAAGCCCAATACAATTAAAGCAAGCCCAATAAAACTGGAGCAGGTCCAAGACAATTGGAGCAAGACCAAGACAACTGGAGCAAGGCCAAGACAAGTGGAGCAAGGCCAAGACAACTGGAGCAAGGCCAAAACAACCGAAGCAAGCTCAAGACAACTCGAGCAAGGCCAAGACAACCAGAGCAAGCCCAAGACAACTGGAGCAAGCCCACAACAACTGGAACAAGCCCAAGACAAGTGGAGCAAGGCTAAGACAACTTGAGCAAGGCCTAAACAACTAGAGCAAGCCCAAGCAAACTGGAGCAAGGCCAAGACAACTAGAGAAATCCCAGGATAACTTGAGCAAGGCCAAGACAATTATAACAATCCCAAGACAACTGGAGCAAGCTCAAGGAAACTGGAGCAAGCCCAAGACAACTTGAGCAAGCGCAAGACAACTGGAGCAAGGCCAAGACAATTATAACAATCCCAAGACAACTGGAGCAAGCTCAAGGAAACTGGAGCAAGCCCAAGACAACTTGAGCAAGCGCAAGACAACTGGAGCAAGCCCGGGACAACTGGAGAAAGGCCAAGACAGCTAGAGAAAGTCCAAGACAACTAGAGCACGTCTAAGACAACTGGAGCAAGCCTTAGACAACTGGAGCAAGCCTGAGTCAACTGGAGCAGGTCCAAGACAACTAGAGCAAGGCCAAGATAACTAGAGCAAGGCCAAGACAACTATAGCAAGCCCAAGACAACTGGAGCAAGCC
This sequence comes from Penium margaritaceum, assembly GCA_023375785.1. Lineage (NCBI taxonomy): Eukaryota > Viridiplantae > Streptophyta > Zygnematophyceae > Desmidiales > Peniaceae > Penium > Penium margaritaceum. The sequence continues at coordinate 77,279 of SZWC01005747.1, read as the reverse complement.
CGAGACAATTGGAGTAAGCCCAAGATAATTGGAGCAAGGCCAAGCCACCTGGAAAAAGCCCAAGACAACTGGAGCAAGCCCAAGAATACTGGAGCAGGGCAATGACAACTGGAGCAAGCCTTGGACAACTGGAATAAGCCCAAAACAACTAGAGCAAGGTCAAGACAACTGGAGCAAGGCCAAGCCACCTGGAAAAAGCCCAAGACAACTGGAGCAAGCCCAAGAATACTGGAGCAGGGCAATGACAACTGGAGCAAGCCTTGGACAACTGGAATAAGCCCAAAACAACTAGAGCACGGTCAAGACAACTGGAGCAAGGCCAAGACAACTAGAGTTATCCAAAGACAACTGGAGCAAGCCAAAGACAACTAGAGCAAGTCCAATACAACTGGAGCAAGGCCAAGACAACTGGAGCAAGGCCAAGACAACTAGAGTTATCCAAAGACAACTGGAGCAAGCCAAAGACAACTAGAGCAAGTCCAATACAACTGGAGCAAGGCCAAGACAACTGGAGCAAGCCAGAGTTAACTGGACCAAGGTCAAGACAACTGGAGGAAGCCCAAGACAACTAGAGCAAGTCCAAGACACTCGAGCAAGCCCAAGACAAGTGGAGCAAGCCTTAGACAACTAGAGCAATGCAAAGTCAACTCAAGCAAGTCCGAGACAATTGGAGCAAGGCCAAGAAAACTAGAGCAAGGCCAAAACAACTGGAGCAAGCCCAAGACAAATGCGGACCCAGTGTGCGCAGGCAGTAAACAAGTGCCAGCTGGACAACCGACAAGTTCAATCCTGACCGGCTACCGACGGCATTAAACAGCAGATCTCCTGCCGTCTGGGAAGACCGCAACCGACGCGCTGACCGAGTCAACCTGCAGAGGACCAAAGCACTATTTAGTGTAGACTTGCTGTAGCATTTGTTTAGCCTTGTACATAGGTTCCTTTTACTACTGAAGATGTTATTCTGCTCTCTGGTGTTACTTGTGAAGCTCTGGTGTCACCTTTCTTACAAGTGTGACTGGTTTCTGTTCTCAGCTTTGTGAACTACTTGTTCACTTGTAACTGGTATTGTTAACGTTCAAGAGATGTTTTCAGACGGCATATCAAGATCCTAATATACAACATGTGGTATTAGAGCAGGTGTGTCATTGAGAGCTTCATTTGAAGATGATTGGCTTCTGTTTGAGAGCAGGAGACTGGTTTGAGCCAGGAAAATATCATCATCTCCAAAATCAAACTGCAGATGCAGAACTGCAGCAAGAAAACATGGCTACAACAGGAGGCGGAACCGTGGCTGATCACTTCAAGGTCGCAGTATTTGATGGCGACATATACCATGAATTTGAGTTCAACATGAGGATGGTCTTCCTCGCCAAAGGTCTCTGGGGAGTCTTTTCTGATCCTCTGACTGAAGCACTTGCACCAAATGCTTCAGCAGACAAGAAGACACTATGGCAGCAACGAGAGGAGCAGGCCTTTGCTCTCCTTGCTATGCAAGTTTCAGAACGGCTAAATTTTCTCATCCGTGATGGAAATCCATATCTCAACCCCATGATTGCTTGGAAGAAGCTTCAAGATCGCTACAACAAAAACAGTGAACAGGCAAAAATGACACTCCTGTATGAGTTTTATTCACTACGCATGCAAGAAGGCACAAAGATTGATGATCATGTGGCACACCTCAAGGCTCTCGTTGACAGGATTGCCTCCATGGGACAAGTGATCCCTGAAAGTGAAGTGCTCCACAAACTACTCGGCAGCCTTTCAGAACGATTCAACCGTATGGTTGAACAACTCCTGGTGTTTCAGGAACAAGGCCTCGCCATGGACAAGCATATTCAAGATCAAGTCCTGCAGATTCAGCAGCAGGAAGCAAGACTGTGACTACTTCAAAACAACGCTGGAGGCGGACAAGGAGGAGGAGTTCAAGCAGCAAATGAAGGCGGTCAACTAGTACCGCACCAAGTTGTACCCATTTCATCTCTCACTCTGACACTCGACAAAGATTGTGACTCCATTTTCAGAGCAGAAGAAAAACATATTCGTGAGAACGGAGGTCCTGAATCAGCTCTGCATTCCAGATTTCAACGAAAGGGGCCCAGTCGTCACCTTCATCAAGGAAACCACAACAGACCTGGAGGCAGTGGGTATGGTCAAGGACGCCTAGCCTCTATGAGTTCCCCTGCCATTCAAGGACAGCATCAACAGCATCAGCACCAGCATCAATCACCACCACGACAAGGACAACAGACTGGACCCTTTGGATCTCCAGGCACCAAGGCCGCGACTCATGTACGATGCTGGAATTGTGGGAACTTCGGCCACATCAACAAGTTTTGCCCCAAGAGAGCGAATTTCAAACCAGGACAACAACAGGCACTGATGGTTCAGGATGCAGCAAGTGACACTTCCGCATCATCACCCCCATCATGTCCACCAGGCGGACCAACCCTTTCCTCTGATGAACTAGATCAGCCTGATCTGGGAGCTCTTCCTCAAACGACAGATTCCTCTACAACAGATAGAGCTATCATGGAAGAAACCGCTTTTTGCACAATTGAGAGTGTTTTTCTCTTGGCAGCGGGTGTCCTTGCCTGGATCATTGACTCCGGATGTACCAGGCATATGACAAGCAACAGATCATGGTTCACTCAATTTACCCCTATGCATGCATCGAAAGCAGTTCGACTCGGCGATGGAAGAACCATTCTAGCTCTAGGTGTTGGAACAGTCAGGATCACCATCATGCTTCAAGGCAAGCCGGTCAGCAGACTACGTCGTGATGTGCTCTTTGTACCAGATCTGGCTGCAAACCTCATCTTTGTATCCAAGATCAATGACAATAAACTCAAGGTGGTTTTTGACCTTGACAAAAGTTGCAAGTTTTTATCAGCCTATGGAGGACTTGCAGCAAAAGCCAAGCGTCGCGGCAATCTGACCATTATGTACACTGTTGACAATGAACCTGACATGACACAACCCGAGTTGGCCTTTGCTGCTGCTACTCTTGATTCCTCTGGAACTGGCACTTCAGATCAGCCCCTCAGCACTACCCAACTCTGGCACAGCCGTCTTGGACATATTGGCTACTCAACATTATCCACGATGTCCAAACGACAACGGGCCCATTTACTACCAATTGGGCTCACACATCCAGATTCTAAAGCCACTTGTGAATGGTGCCTTGCAGGGAAACAGACTCACGACTCATTCCCAAGTCATCCACTAGGCAGATCTACCGAACAACTGGGCATTATTCATATGGATCAGTGCTACATTGCTACTGCATCCATTTCAAGCAAGAAGTATTTCCTGGTTCTCATCAACAACAAAATCCACTACACCTGGGTCCGATTTCTCCAGCACAAATCCGATGCCGCTGACGCCATCATGACGTGGACCACAATGGTATAAAATGAGACAAACGCCAAAGTCAACCGCTTCAGATTCGACAATGGCGGTGAATGTTTGAACGCTACTCTTTGAACCTGATGTGCCAACAGAGGCATTCTCTAGGAGACTACAGTTCCCCTCACGCCTCAGCAAAACGGTAGAGCAGAGCGCATGAACAGGATACTCCTAGTCAAGGCGCATTCTATGCTTCACGATGCCAAACTTCCCTGTTCTTTTTGGCCAGAGGCTATTAACGCAGCCACCTACATCCAGAAGAATGCAACAAGGGAGGACGGCAGTAGCCAAAGCAAGCTGAAGCATTGAAGCAGGCAAAAGTGATGGAAGCAGAGCGGTGAGTGCGGGCCCAAGGAGTTAGTCACAGGACCGTGAAAGGACGCGAGGCACTGGAGCTCCAATGTAGACAGAGTGCTGATGAGAGAACTTGAGAGCGAAGCGAGGGAGGCGTTGGAAGCAAAGGGTGAGGCTAGCAAAGCGAAGAGCCGTGATGAGACGGTGGTGGGCGAAGGCAATGGAGGTGAGAAGCGAGCATAGCGAGAACACGGCGGCGAAGCTGCAAAACCGAAGGGAACAAGATGGACAGAACTGTTCTGGTTAAACGGGAGGGAATAAACATCCTCCGTATGTATACAGAATAAGACATAAAAAGCAACGGCTTCTTGTGTGCTAGCTGGACGCGCTTGCGATGTGACCGCTTATTACGGGATTACTCGGTTCTATAGCCATTTACCGGCTAAGGCGCCGACAACGGTTAGTGCAGCGTCAACGGCTAGTCTGTCGACCGAGGTGGTTCAGACCAGAGCTGAACCGTTACTGAGAGTTTCTTTTTCAGCTGGTGGGAGTCCTGTCAGTTTTGCAGAAGTTATTCTCACACCCCCCATAAACTGACAGGACTCAAGAGTGAAGTCTGGCTGGAAGAAAGGGGAGACCGCTGAGAGGAGGACTGGGTAGGGAAGTCATCCAGTCGCTGGATAAGCATCCTAAAGGAAAGTCATCGTCTTTGTTTTGGGCGTCCGAGTTGAGAGGACCCGTTGATTCACATGTAGGACTTCTTTGGTAGTATTGTAGAAGATCCGGTCCGAAGCCTTGAGCTGGTCGCAAGTTCCTGTAGGCTGTTGGATTGCAGGGTGAGGGATCTTTCCTCGTAGGTGTGACACAGTCGCATGCATCACATTGTCCTTCTGTTCTCTCAGTAGGTTGGAGAAGTGCTAGTACTGGCAACATACCAGATGGTTGGTGAGTGCAGGGGTTAGTTGCCATGGGAATACTCCGATGACAAATGGCTGTTTGTGACGTGCAAGGAGTAGAGGCGAAAGAGGTGTCACTGGATGAATGCTTGTGAGATGTTGTAAGAGGGAGTAGGGGTGGCAAAAACGACAGTGGTCGTTAGGCCGGGTAGAGGAGTCTATGGATGAAGATGGTTTTAGTGGAGGACGCCCCCACGATGTCGCTCTTCAGGATGCACTGCCACTTGCTTGTTCCTGCATACCGGATGCAAGTGCTAAATGCGTTAGCTTGGGGTCCGTGGACAGAGAGGTTTGGAAGGAGGTTGGTCTGCGGTGTCACGAGGGAAACCAACAAGGAAGCATGTGGATGGTGCCCTGTAAGTTGCTGTCGTTCGTGCAGTCGAGGAAACGCTAGCGCTGAAGTCAGCGGTTGCGAGGTTGCTCATAGACAGCGACAGAGGAGGAGGATGAAAGGCGGTGAAGCAATCCATGTGCCTCCGTGTGCCAGGAGGAGGAAGGAAGTGGGAAGTGAGTAGAAGGAGGAAGTATAAGCAGATGATGACAGAGGAAATGATGTTTGGCGAAGTGCGCGCAGGGGTGAGCCACGTGCGCTGCAGAAGGTTTCAGCGTGGGCACATGTCGATGCACAGCTGGCGATGTGACCAGGCGGATCCGTGTGCTCAACAGACAATGACGGCAGATGACAACGAAGGACTGCTGGATGACTGCGTGGGCGCAGGGGTGAAACCTCGTATGATGTGAAAGTAGAGGGGTAGAGTGCGGCAAGGGGAAGGCAGGAGCTAACGAGCCGCGTGGGTGCAAGCTGCTGCAAGGACGGCAGCTAGCTCGTGCAGATTCTTTTGCTTCCCACAGATGCTGATGATGTTGAGGAGGAAGCTGATGATGACAGAGTGGGCGTAGGACAAAACCACGTGCGCTACGAAAGGATTTGGTGGGGCGCAGGTCGTCGCGAAAAGGGCGATGCGACCGGGCGGATCCTTGTGCCGAGCTGATGCGGAAGCAAACCGGAAGAAGGCGAAGGCAACTGATGGCTGAGTGGGCGCAGGGGTGGAACCACGTGCGCTGCGGAAGAAGGCGAATGAGGTTGAGTTGGAGCAGGAAGCTAGAGTGATAATGACGAGGAGGCAGCCAATGAAGATGGAGATGACGATGATACAAGGGACGAAGGTTGATGAGGATGTGGCGGCGTCGCGGAAGCAGAGGATGGAGTACGCGGTAGGCAGAGGATGGCGGCGTGCAACAACCAAGTGCTCTGCTTTTCAGGAGAGTGACGGCTTGTTCCCCAGTTGGCCCGAGACTGACGGGCAAGAAGACTGGTGGTGTCCAATATCTTGGCAGCTAGAGAAAGTCGGTTGTAGCAGAGGGAGATATACGCTGAGCAGAGACACTGGTCCACTGATGTTAGAAGAATGACGGCTTGTTCCCTAGTTGGCTCGCAATGGGATCAGGCAGACTGGAGGTGTCCGATGTCCTGGCGGCAAGAGTTGCGCTGCTGCTGCTGACGACGCGAGAAGGTGGTGTGAGGATCCGGCGCGGCCCAACGGATGCAAGGAGGCTGATACTGATGGGACAGATGGAGCAGATGAGGCTGATGAGAGAATAGGAGAGAGGCGGACGTCCTTGTGAGGTTACAGAGATGAGGGGTGGCAGACGACAAATGGCAGGAAGCTTCCAGGAAGGTGACAGCAGGCGGCGACGCGAGAGCTGCTTGCGGCTGTTGTGGACGACGAGTCACCAAGTATTGAGCGCGGATGCAGAATGGGCGTAGGGCCTTCTCAGGATGACGCGACGTTTCCTTCAGCGCAAAGAGCACTTAAAGCGGTGCTGCTGATGTTAGCTGCTGACGAAGCGGAGAGGCACGACGTGGCGGTGACGGTGGCGGAGGAGTGCAGACTTGAGAAGGGACACAATGGTGGCGGCAGAGCGATGACATGGTCATGAGGCACCAGGTGATGTTGCCTGATGCTGTGATACCATGTTAGAAGACTGCAATGTGGGAGGATGGCAGGATCAGAAGCAAGCAGAAGCAATGAAGCAGGTAGAAGTGACGGAAGTAGAGCGCTGAGTGCGGGCCCAAGGATTTAGTCAGAGGACCGTGAAAGGACGCAAGGCACCGGAGCTCCAAGGTAGAGAGAGTGCACATGAGAGAACTTGAGAGCTAAGCGCGGGAGGCGTTGGAAGCGGAGGGTGAGGGTGGCGAAGCGAAGAGCCGTGTCGAGACAGTGGTGGGCAAAGGCAATGGAGGCGAGAAGCGAGGAGAGCAAGAACACGGCGGCGAAGCTGCGGTACCAAAGGGAACAAGATGAACACAACTGTTCTGGTTAAAAGGAGGGAATGAACATCCTCCGTATATATACATAAGACAAAAAAAGCAACGGCTTCTTGTGTGCTAGCCGGACGCGCTTGCAAGGTGACTGCTTACTCGGGGATTTCTCGGTCTGATAGCCGTTTACCGCCTAAGGTGCCGACAACGGTTAGTGCAGCGTCAACGGCTAGTGTGTCGACCGAGGTGGTTCAGGCCAGAGCTGAACTGTTATTGAGAATTTCTTTTCCAGCTGGTGGGAGTCCTGTCAGTTTTACGAGAGATATTCTGACAAGAATTGTATCCCTTGTGGACAGCTTCCTGATCATATTTCTCCATTTCAAGCTTGGTCAGGACATCGACCTAATGTCAGCTACTTGCATGTTTTTAATGTGTGGGCTATGCCTGGATTTATCCCTCACCCCGTGGCAAGCTGGACTGCCACTACAGACAGGGCATTCTCCTTGGATATGAAGCTGAAGGCCAAACATATCGACTGTACGACCTGAAGACCAAGCAGGTGTTCCGCAGCCGCAGCGTGAAGTTTGACGAGCGTCCCTCCGCTGGCTCCACTCCACCGTCAATTCTGCAGTCTACTACCACCATTCTTCTGGATGACACTACTCCAGATGTCTTCCAGAAACTTCAGGTGGGCTTTGAGCCCGACGAACATGAAGGGGTCCTACCGCCAGTGGTGCCTCACATTGCGGCACAATGACCTGCCAACGCTGCTGGCAGACGTGTTTGCCGCATTAATCCTCATGTCCCAGATGGGTGGGATCTGGCACAGCCTCCTTGATGCTCCGCTCGAGTTGCTGGGCTATCCCTTGTCACAGAGATTGCTGCACTTGCGGGTGATATTCTTGACTCTACTCTGGTAACTCAAATCGTTGATCCCACCAGTTACAAGGATGCTTTCTCCATACCTGAAGCCGACCAGTGGCATGCTGCCGCTGTTGAAGAGTACGAGCAACTTCTCAAACAGCACACGTGGGATCTTGTTCCTCTCCCACCTGGTGCACCGGTGGTTTCGTGCAAGTGGATTTTCAAGACAAAGCTGGATGCTGCTGGTAAACCATGCTGCTACAAAGCACAGCTCATTGCTCGAGGTTTAAGCCAAGTTCACGGTGTGAACTACAGCGATACTTTTTCCCCGGTGGCCAAGTACTCATCCATCGGTGTCATCTTGCACTAGCTGCATGAAACAACTGGCATCTCCATCATATGGACGTCAAGTCCGCTTTTCTGAATGGTGATCTCAAGGAGGAGGTGTGTATGACGCAACCCGAGGGATTTACGCAGCCAAGGGAGGAAAATCTGGTTTGTCGGCTACACAAATCCCTCTTCAGCCTCAAGCAGGCACCAAGACAGTGGAACAAAAAGATCCACGAGTTCTTCCCACACCACAGCCTGCGGCAACTGCACTCAGACCACTCTGTATACTTCTGTGGTCCGGTTGGTGTCATCCTGTATGTTGATGATCTAATCTTGTTTGGCAGCTCCACGTCTGCCATTGATCAGCTCAAAGCTCAGCCCAAGACCGCGTTTGAGATGACGGACATGGGCGCCCTGAAGTACTACCTTGGAATCCAGATCTCCCAAGATTCTACCCAGGTCACTCTATCTCAGGACTCCTATGTGACTATGATGGCTGCCAAGTTTGGTCTTGACAACCCACGGCCAACATCTTCCCCTCTGACTGTCGACCATGGGTTGACCAGACCAGCCACAGCAGATGCTCTTGCTGCTGTTGCGGAGGCCCAAAGCTACCCAAGCCTTGTGGGCTCCCTTATGTATGCATCAGTGGGTACAAGACCCGATCTTGCGTATGCAGTCGGGCTCCTCAGTCAGGGCTGCGAGGCACCAACCAAGGCTCATGTCATCTCTGCCAAGTGCAGCATCAAATACCTTCGCTTCTCATCTGCAATGAAGATCCACTGCACACCAGCCACGACTGTCACTCTCACTGGATACTGTGATTCAGATCTATTTGGTGACAAGCAAACCAGCAAATTGACCTCTGGCTATGTTTTCAAGAATGGCGGCGGACCGGTGAGCTGGCGCTCTAAGAAGCATTCGGTGGTAGCACTATCATCTACTGAAGCGGGGTACATCACAGCCAGTGAAGCAACACGGGAGGCAGTATGGCTGCGCATGCTTCTTGGAGAGCTAGGTTTTGAGCAGCTTGAACCAGCAGTCATTCAATGCGACAACCAAGGAAGAATCGTGCTGAGTGGAGACCCAGTCCTGCATGACAGGACAAAACACGTGAAGCGACAATATCATTATGTGCGGGACGCGGTACAGGAGGGAGAAGTGCAACAGACACATGTCGGCACAAAAGAACATATCGCTGATGTGTTTACAAAAGCACTTGACGCCAAATAACACGATACACTGTGCCAGCACATGGAATTGATCACGCGAGAATGACATCTGTAACCCAGATCTCAGTGCGAGGCGGTATCCGGGAGCATGAGCATACCATCGCACTTTGCATGGCCATCACTATTGCATCCTTCTGTGCACCTAAACTATCACATAACCAAACGAGGGGAGGTGAACGGAGCGGAGTGTAGCACCTTGTAACATGGCTCGCTCGATGCGAAGATGAGACCATGCGTGCGGATGAGGGCTCAAACACAACGACCAGAACCATACACAAAACAAAAACACAAAGCAGAAGGAGGGCAGTTTACTACATCAGAGAGGATATTGGCTTCATTTACAGTTCTGTTATTTTGTCGCTGCTTTGTTGGGAATGGGTACATTGACACACAAGGGGAGGAATGCTGGAATACAGTTTTCTGTGTACCAATGGGCAAAAGGATGAAACCGGCCGAGGGCCAAGGGAGGCATGCCTCCCGTGACCCTCAATCGTACCTACTCTAATCCTATCCTCTACCCTTGACCCACCCTGTGACTGGCTCTGGCAGTAGACAGAGGAGCTCATCCCTCTGCCACCCTTTCCCAGCCACGGGTTCTTTGATTACTTTCTTCAGGCTAGAGGCTCCGGCACAGGCAGGATATATCATTCACATCATTGCACTATTGAGGTCAGTGACTCCAAGAAAGACTGGATGGAGCAAGAGAGTCCAGCCAGTCGACGTGGCACAGCGTGAGCGGAATCTCAGACAGGATTATCGTGGACCCAATGTCCACAGGCAATAAACAAGTGCCAGCTGGACAACCGACAAGGTCAAGCCTGACAAGCTACCAATGGCATTAAATAGAAGATCTCCTGCCGTCTGGGAAGACCACTACCGATGCGCTGACCGAATCAACGCACGGAGGACCGAAGCATTATTTAGTGCAGACTTGCTGTAGCATTTCTTTAACCTTGTACGCAGGTTCCTTTTTCTACTCAAGACATTATTCTGCTCTCTGATGTCACTGGTGAAGCTCTGGTATCACCTTTCTTACATGTGTGACTGGTTTCTGGGTTATGAGCTTTGTGAACTACTTGTTCACTTGTAACTGGTGTTGTAAACATTCAAGAGACGTTCTGAGACGGCATATCAAGATCCTAATCTACAACAAAGTTGACCAAGCCCAAGACAACTGGAGCAAGGCCGAGACAACTGGAGCAAGGCCAATACACGTGGAGTAAGCCCTAGACAACTGGAGCAAGCCCAAGACAACTGGAGCAAGCCCAAGAAAACAGTTGCAAGGCCAAGACAACTGGAGCAAGCCCAAAACACCAGAGCAAGCCCAAAACAACTAGAGCAAGGCCAAGACAACAGGAGCAAGGCCAAGAAAACTGGAACAAGCCCCAGACAACTGGAGCACGCCCAAGACAAGTGCGGTACTTCCAAGACAACTGGAGCAAGGCCAAAACAACTAGAGCAATCCCAGGACAACTGTAGCAAGCCCAAGACAACTGGAGCAAAACCAAGACCACTGAAGCAAGGCCAAGAAAACTGGAGCAAGCCCAAGACAAGTGGAGCAAGCCCAAACCAACTGGAGCAGGCCCAAGACAACTGTAGCAAGGCCAAGACAACTCGAGCAAGGCCAAGACAACTGGAGCAAGCCAAAGACAACTGGAGTAGGCCCAATACAACTAGAGAAAGGCCAAGACAACTGGGGCAGCCCAAGACAACAAAAGCAAGCACAGGACAACATGAGCAAGTCCAAGACAACTGAAGCAAGGCCAAGAAAACTGGAGCAAACCCAAGACAACTGGAGCAAGCCCAAGAAAACTAGAGCAAGGCCAACACAACTAGAGGAAGCCCAAAACATCTAGAGCAAGCCCAAGAAAATTGGAGCAAACCCAAGACAACTGGAGCAAGCCCAAGACAACTGGAGCAAGGCAAAGACAACTGGAGCAAAGCCAAGACAACTGGAAAAAGGCCAAGACAAACATAAAAGGCGAAGAAATTTATAGCAATCTGAAGATAGCTGGAGCAAGGCCAAGACAACTGGAGCAAGCCCAAGACAATTGGAGCAAGCCCAAGACAAATGCAGAAAGCCCAAGACAACTAGAGCAAGTCTAAGACAACTGGAGCAAGGCCAAGGCAAGTGGAGCAAGCCCAAGACAACTGGAGCAAGCCCACGACGACTGGAGCAAGCCCAAGAAAACTGCAACAAGGCCAAGACAACTGGAGCAAGCCCAAGACACCTTGAGCAAGCCGTAAACAACTGGAGCAAGGCCAAAACAACTGGAGCAAGGCCAAGACAACTGGAGCAAGCCCAAGACAAATGGAGCAAGCCCAAGCATTATGGAGCAATTCCAATACAACTAGAGCAATGCCAAGACAACCAGAGCAAGGCCAAGACAACTGGAGCAAGCCCTAGACAACTTGAGCAAGCCCAAGACAACTGTAGCAAGCCAAGACGAATGGAGCAAGGCCAAGAAAACCAGACAAGTCCAATACAACAGGAACAAAGCCAAGACAACTGGAGCAAGTCCAGTACAACTGGAGCAAGCCCAAGACAACTAGAAAAAGCGCAAAACAGCTCGATCAAGGCCAAGATAACTAGAGTAAGGCCAAGACAACTGGAGCAAGTCCAGTACAACTGGAGCAAGCCCAAGACAACTAGAAAAAGCGCAAAACAGCTCGATCAAGGCCAAGATAACTAGAGTAAGGCCAAGACAACTGGAGCAAGCCCAAGACAACTGGAGCAAGCCCAAGACAACTTGAGCAAGTCCAAGATAGCTGGAGCAAGGCCTAGACAACTAGAGCAAGCAAAAGACAACTGGTGTAAGGCCAAGACAACTGGAGCAAGCCCAAGACAACTGGAGCAAGCCCAAGACAACTTGAGCAAGTCCAAGATAGCTGGAGCAAGGCCTAGACAACTAGAGCAAGCAAAAGACAACTGGTGTAAGGCCAAGACAACTGGAGCAAGACCAAGGCAACTGGAGCAAGCCTAAGAAAACTGGAGCAAGGCCAAGACAACTAGAGCAAGCCCAAGACAACCGGAGCAAGCTCAATACAACTAGAGCAAGTCCAAGACAACCCGAGCAAGCAAAAGACAACTGGAACAAGGTCACTACAACTGGAGCAAGGCCAAGGCAACTGGAGCAAGCCCAAGACAACTGGAGCAAGCCCAAGACAAATGGAGCAAGGCCAAGACAGCAGGAGCAAGCCTAATCAACTGGAATAAGTCCAAGACACCTGTAGCAAGCCCAAGGCAACTAGAGCAAGCCCAAGACAACTGGAGCAAGCCCAAGGCAACTGGAGCAAGCCCAAGACAACTGAAGGAAGCCCAAGACAATTGGAGCAAGCCCAAGAAAAGTAGAGCAAGCCCTAGACACCTGGAGCAAGGCCAAGACAGCTAGAGCAAGGCCAAGATAATTTGAGCAAGGTTAGGATATCTGGAGCGAGGCAAAGACAGCTGGAACAAGCCCGAGACAACTGGATCAAAAAAAGATAACTGAAGCAAGCCCAAGTAAACTGGAGCATGCCCAAGACAACTGGGGCAAGCCCAAGACAACCTGAGCAAGCCTAAGACAACTGGAGCAAAGCCAAGGAAACTGGAGCAAGCTTAGGACAGCTGGAGCAAGTCCAAGACAACTGGAGCAAGCCCAATAAAACTGGAGCAAGGCCAAGACAACTGGAGCAAGCCCAAGACACCTTGAGCAAGCCCAAAACAACTGGAGCAAGTTCAAGACAACCGGAGCAAGGCCAAGACAACTGGAGCAAGGCCAAGACCACTAGAGCAAGCCCAATACAACTGGAGGAAGTCCAAGACAACGGGAGCAAGACAAGACAACTAGAGCAAGCCCAAGAGAATTGGATCAAGCATAAGATAACTTGAGCAAGGCCAAGACAACAAACTTGAGCAAGGCCAAGACAACTGGAGCAAGGCCAAAACAACTGTAGCAAGGCCAAGACAACTGGAGCAAGGCCAAGACAACTCGAGCAAGTCCAAGACAACTAGAGCAAGCCCAAGAAATCTGTAGCAAGTCCAAGACAACAAGAACAAGGCCAAGACAACTGGAGCATGCCCAATACAACTGAAGCAAGGCAACGACAACTGCAGCAAGCCAAGACAACTAGAGCAAGCCCAAGAAATCTGTAGCAAGTCCAAGACAACAAGAACAAGGCCAAGACAACTGGAGCATGCCCAATACAACTGAAGCAAGGCAACGACAACTGCAGCAAGCCAAGACAAATGGAGCAAGGCCAAGACAACTGGAGCAAGCCCAAGACAGCTGGAGCAGGCCCAAGACAATGGGAGCAGGCCAAAGACAACTGGAGCAAGCCCAAGACAACTGGAGCAAGCCCAAGACAGCTGGAGCAGGCCCAAGACAATGGGAGCAGGCCAAAGACAACTGGAGCAAGCCCAAGACAACTGGAGCAAGCCTAAGACAACTAGAGCAGGCCCAATACCACTGGAGCAAGGCGAAGAAAAATAAAGCAAGCCCAAGAAAACTGGTGCAAGCCCAAGACAATTGGAGCATGCCCCAGTCAACTAGAGCAAGGCCAAGACAACTGGAGCAAGGCCAAGACAACTGGAGCAAGGCGAAGAAAAATAAAGCAAGCCCAAGAAAACTGGTGCAAGCCCAAGACAATTGGAGCATGCCCCAGTCAACTAGAGCAAGGCCAAGACAACTGGAGCAAGGCCAAGACAACTGGAGCAAGCCCAAGACAAAGACAGCAAGGCTAAGACAATAGGATCAAGGCCAAGACAGCTGAAGCAAGCCCAAGACAACTAGAGCAAAGCCAAGACAAATGAAGCAAGCCCAAGACAACTAGAGCAAGCCCAAGAAAACTAGGAAAGGCCCAAGACAACTGGAGCAAGCCGAAGACAACTGAGGCAAGGCCAAGACAATTGGAGCAAGCCCACGACAACTGGAGGATGCCAAAGACAATTGGAGCAAGCCCAAGAAAACTTGAGTAAGGCTAAGAGAACTGGAGCAAGCCCAAGACACATGGAGCAAATCCAAAACATGTAGAGCAAGGCCAAGACAACTGGAGCAAGCCCAAGAAAACTTGAGTAAGGCTAAGAGAACTGGAGCAAGCCCAAGACACATGGAGCAAATCCAAAACATGTAGAGCAAGGCCAAGACAACTGGAGCATGCCCAAGATAACTAGAGCAAGCCCAAGACAACTGGTGGAAGTTCTAGATAGCTATAGCAAGGCTACGACAAGTGGAGTAAGCAAAAGAGAACTGGAGCAAGCTAAAGACAACTGGCGCAATGCCAAGAAAACTGGAGCAAGCCCAAGACAACTGGAGCAAGCCTGACAAAACTACAACAAGGCCAAGACAACAGGAGCAAACCAAAGACAAGTGGAGCTAGCCCAAGACAACTGGAGCAAGCCCAAGACAACAGGAGCTAGCCCAAGACAAGTGGACCAAGCCCAAGACAAGTGGAGCAAGCCCAAGACAACTGGAGCTAGCCCAAGACAACTGGAGCAAGCCCAAGACAACAGGAGCTAGCCCAAGACAAGTGGACCAAGCCCAAGACAAGTGGAGCAAGGCCAAGACAACTGGAGCAAGCCCAAGATGACTGGAGCAAGCCCAGTACAACTGAAGCAAGCCTAAGACAACTGGACCAAGTCCAAGACAACTGGAGCAAGGCGAAGAAAACTAGAGACAGCCCAAGACAATTGGAGTAAACCCAAGAGAACTGTGTCAGAAATGAAGGCTTGACAAGAGAAAAAAATATCTCAGTCTCAATAACAGTTCAAGTCCAATGACTGAACCACCTTTCCCAACGGCTCTCCGGTCGCTTGACCGTTCGGACCCTTCGGTCAAGTCATCCCCTAATACAGTGACACCTGTCACCCGCGTCCTGCTAGCGGAAAGAAGCCGTCGCTTTGCTCATTCGTCCTTTTCTGTCCTTTTCATACCGAGGATGTTCATTTCCTTGAGATAACCAGAACAGTTTTGCCCATCATGTTCCCCCTTGGTTATGCGGCTTCGCCACCGTGTCTTTGCTCTGCTCGCCTCTCGCTTTCATTGCCTTTGCCCACCACTGTCTCCTCACGGCTCTTCACGTCGCCACCCTCAACCTTTCGCTTCCAACGCCTCCCTCGCATTGCTCTCAAGTTCTCTCATCTGCACTTTGTCTACCTTGGAGCTCCAGTGCCTCGCTTCCTCTCGCGACTCTATGACTAATTCATTGGATCGGATGTCACCACTCTGCTTCCGTCACTTTACTATGTCACTTCTACGTGCTTCATTACTTCTGCTTGCTTCAGCTCTTGCTGTCCTTGCTCATTGCATTCTTCAGACATGGTATCAGAGCATCAGGCAACATCACCTGGTGCCCCGTGACCTCGTCATCACTCTGTCGTCATCACTACCTCGCGTCCCGGATCTGCGCTCCATTGCCACTGTCACCACTACTTTGCATCTCCCCGCTTTGACTGTAGTTGACATCAGCAGCACCGCTTGAAGTGCTCCTAGCACTGAAGGAACATCGCATCATCCTGCCCTGCGCCCATTCCGCCTGTGGCTGACAACTTGGTGACCTGTCATCAGTAACAGCAGCAAGCAACCCCTGAGCCGCCGCCCATTGACAACTTCCGAGCAGCTTCCTGCCTCCGCCATCTGCTGCCCCTCGTCACCTAGCCAAAACAAGTACCTCCGCCTTGCTTGCCTTCTCTTGTCAAGTGCCTGTACTGCATCATCTCCAATCCTCACCTTTGCATCCTTCCCTTCAAGCCGCGTCCTCACATCACCTTCTCGCAACGTCAGTTACAGCAGTGGGACTCTCGCCGTCATGACATCAGATACCACTTGTCTTCCTGCTCCCGTGCGAGCCAACTGGGGAACAAGCTGTCACTCCCCTGGCATCAGCGAACAAGTGCCTCTGCTCCTTGTATGACTTCCTCTCGTACAACTGACTTCCTCTAGCCGACAATACATCAGACACCACCAGTTTTCCTGCGCCCCGGTCCCAGGCCAACTGGGGAACAAGCCGTCACTCTCATGAAAGTAGAGCACGTGGTTGTCTCACAACCGCCTCTTCTCTCGCCATCCTTTGCCTGCCTCGGCCTGCATCTTCCTTCAGCATTGCCAGTCGTCTTTCGTTCATCCTCATCTTCATCAGTCGCCCTTAGCCCTCCGCATCTCAGCTTCATTTGTCACTCCTCATCAGTATTGGCATCCTCGTCAATCATCCGCATCGCCTCCGCATAAGTTATTCTCCTCAGCCTCCGCAGCACACGCGGTTCTGCCCCTGCGCCCACTCAGCCATCAGCTGCCTCCGCCTCCTCCCGGTTTGTTTTCACATCATATTCCGCTCGGCACAAGGAACCGCCCGGACGCATCGCATGCTTCGCGATGACCTGCACCCACGCCGGAAACTTCCGCAGCGCACGTGGTTCCGCCCCTGCGCCCACTCCTCTTTTATCAACTTCCGCTCGATCATCATCCGCATCTCCAACCAACACAAGGATCTGCACAAGCTCGCTGCCCGCTTCGCAGCAGCCTGCACCCACTCCGGAAGCAGATTTCTCGCGGCGCATCGGCATCCATCTTCCCCTTGCTGCATTCTACTCCTCTACTGTGCAGCGCACATGGTTTCGCCCCTGCGCCCACACCTATTTCAGCAGCCTCCGCTTTATCATCCTTTGCATCTGTGGCCAGTACAAGGACCTGCACGAGCTCGCTGCCCGCCTCGTAGCAGCCTACACCCACGCCGGCAGCAGACGTCTCATGGCGCATTGGCTCTCGCCTTCCCGTTGCCGCATCTTATCCCTTTATAACAAAAGCACACGCGGTTTTGTCCCTGTACCCTCTCATCAGCTGTCTTTGCCTCCTCGCAATCGCTCCAGTATCGCCAGTTTGGCACAAGGATCCGCCGGTCGCATCGCCCACTCCGCGATGACCTGCGCCCACGCAGAAACTTCCACAGTATCAAACTTGCCCCGTCTTACCATGCTCTTCATCCGCCATCATTCATCTGCAACATCTGCTCCAACGCATCACCATCAACCCTCCTGCAAAATCTGATTGTCCTCAAAATCCTAGTTGTACCCTCTCCCTTGTTAGCACTCAACACTCCTCATCCTCTATGGAAGAGCAACGACGCACCATCCTGCTTTACAATGAAGTTGCCTCCCTAGCCGAAAACATTCCTCCACTCAGCTTTGCACCTGACGGGAGCCACAACTTTGAGTGATGGCGCCGCCAACTGTGCCGTGAAATCGCCACACTGAATGTATACGGATATAATCTCCTTGATGTGCTACAAAATGTTGGAAGCAGAGAAGCCCAAAGGATCGCACGAGGAAGAAGAGAGTATGGCATTGCCCAAACTCAGCTGCGAGGACTTCTCTACAGAAGCACTTACGATGAATTCCACCCCATCATTGCAGCACATCGTCATCAGGTTATCTTCCTGACCATACACGCCCTCAGGGATTGCTGCTCAAACAGAGGAGCAAAATCCCTTGATCCTCGTCCGGCTGCACTTGACCCTCCCCCATACAGTGAACTTGTTGAGGAACAACAATTCTAGCTGCAACCCTTCATCCGAGATCACAGGAGAATGGAGAAAGAAGCAGAAATTCAAGCCATCGAAGAATGGCCTCGCACTCCCCAATCTCCCACATCCTCCAATGGGGTGGAATACGGGGAGCGCTACTACCTCTGATCTGCATCTTGCTCTCTTACCTATTGTCAAACTTCAAGGGGGTGTCAGAAATGAAGCATTGACAAGAGAAAAAAACATCTCAGTCTCAATAATGGTTCAATTCCAATGACTGAACCACCTTGTCCAACAGCTCTCCGGTCGCTCGACCGTTCGGACCCTTTGGTCAGGTCATCTCCTAACAAAATCACACCTCTCACCCACGTCCGGCTAGCGGAAAGAAGCCGTTACTTTGCTCATTTCTCGTGTTCTGTCCTTTTTATACCAAGGATGTTAATTCCCTCGAGTTAACCAGAACAATTCTGCCCATCGTGTTCCCCCTTGGATCCGCGGCTTCACCGCTGTGTCTTCGCTCTGCTCACCTCTCGCTTCCATTGCCTTCGCCCACCACTGTCTCCTCACGGCTCTTTGCATCACCACCCTCAACCTTTTGCTTCCGACGACTCCCTCGCTCCGCTCTCAAGTTCTCTCATCGGCACTCTGTCTACCTTGGAGCTCCAGTGCCTTGCGTCCTCTCGCGACTCTACGACTAAATCCCTGGGTCAGCTCTCACCGCTCTGCTTCCGTCACTTCACTACATCACTTCAGCCTGCTTCATTGCTTCTGCTTGTTTCTGCTCCCGCTGTCCTTGCTCATTGCATTCTTTTGACATAATGGAGCAAGGCCAATACAACTAGAGACAGCCCACGATAACTGGAACAAGCCCAGGACAATTGGAGCAAGCCTAAGACAACAAGAGCAAGCCCCAGACAACTGGAGCAAGGCCAAGACAACTAGAGCAAGGCCAAGACAACTGGAGCAAGGTTAGGACAACTAGATTGAGGCCAAGACAGCTAGATCAAGCCCAAGGCAACTGGATTAAGGCCAAGATAACTGGAGCAAGCCCAATACAACAAGAGCATGCCCAAGACAGATGGGGCAATCCCAAGACAACTGGAGCAAGCCTAAGACAACTGGAGCACCGCCAAGAAAATCGGAGCAAGCTTAGGACAACTGAAGCAAGTCCAAGACAACTGGAGCAAGCCCAAGAAAACTGGAGCAAGGCCAAGACAACTGGAGCAAGCCCAAG
This sequence comes from Penium margaritaceum, assembly GCA_023375785.1. Taxonomy (NCBI): domain Eukaryota; kingdom Viridiplantae; phylum Streptophyta; class Zygnematophyceae; order Desmidiales; family Peniaceae; genus Penium; species Penium margaritaceum. The sequence goes on along the minus strand of SZWC01005747.1, from coordinate 58,205 downwards.
ATACCTGAAGAAAGCCCAAAACAACTAGAGCAAGGCCAATACAACTGGAGCAAGGCCAAGACAACTGGAGCAAGCCCAAGACAACTGGAGCAAGCCCAAGACAACTGGAGCAATTCTAATACAACTGGAGCAAGGCCAAGACAAGCGGAGGAAGCTCAAGATAATTGGAGCAAGCCCAAAATAACTGGAGCAAAGCCAAGACAACAGGAGCTAGGCGAATAAAACTGGAGCAAGTCCAATACAACTCGAGCAAGCGCAAGACAGCTGGAGTAGGCCAAAGACAACTCAAGCAAAGCCAAGACAACTAGAGCAAGGCCAAGACAGCTGGAGCAAGCCCAAGACAACTCGAGCAAGCGCAAGACAGCTGGAGTAGGCCAAAGACAACTCAAGCAAAGCCAAGACAACTAGAGCAAGGCCAAGACAGCTGGAGCAAGCCCAAGACAACTGGAGCAAGCCCAAGAAAACTGGAACAAGTCCTAGACAGCTGGAGCAAGGCTAAGACAGCTGGAGCAAGCCAAAGACAATTGGAGCAAGCCAACGATAACTGGAGCAAGGCCAAGACAATTGGAGCAAGCCCAACACAAGTGGAGCAAGCCTGATACAATTCGAGCAAGGCCAAGACAAGTGGAGCAAGCCCAAGACAACTCGAGCAAGCCCGAGACAACTGGACCAAGCACAAGACAACTGGAGCAAGCCCAAGACAAGTGGACCAAGCCAAAGACAACTGGAGCAATCCAAAGATAACTAGAGCAAGGCCAAGACAGCTGGAGCAAGCCCAAGACAACTGAAGCAAGCCTAATACTACTGGAGCAAGGTCAAGACAAGTGGAGTAAGCACAAGACAACTGGAGCAAGCCCAATATACAAGGAGCAAGCCCAAGACAACTGGAGCAAGCCCAAGAAAAGTGGACCAAGCCCAAGATAACTGGAGCAAGGCCGAGACAACTGGAGTAAGGCCAAGAGAACTGTTGCAAGGCCAAGACAACTGGAGCAAGCCCAATACACCTGGAGCAAGCCCAAAACAACTGGAGCAAGGCCAAGACAACTGGAGCAAGGCCAAAACACCTAGATCAAGCCCAAGACAACTAGAGCAAGCCCAAGACAACTGGCGCAATTCCAAGACAACTCGAGCAAGGCCAAAACAACTAGAGAAAGCCCAAGACAACTGGAGTAAGCCCAAGACAACAGGAGCAAGGCCAATACCTTTGGAGCAAGGCCAAGAAAATAGGAGCAAGCCTTTGACAACAGGAGCAAGCCCAAAACAACTAGATCAGGCCCAAGACAACTAGAGCAAGGCCAAGACAACTGGAGCAAGGCCAAGACAACTGGAGCAAGCCCAATACAACTGGAGCAGGTCCAAGACATCTGAAGCTAGGCCAAAACAAGTGGAGTAAGGCCAAGACAACTGGAGCAAGGCGAAGACAACTAGAGCAAGGCCAAGACAGCTAGAGAAAACCCAAGACAACTAGAGCAATGACAAGACAACTGGAGCAAGCCCAAGACAACTGGGACAAGCGCAAGACAACTGGTGCAAGCCCAAGACAACTGGAGCAGGACCAAGAAAACTGGAGCACAACCAAGAGAACTGGAGCTAGCCCAAGACACCCGAAGCAAGCCCAAAACAACTGGAGCAAGGCTAAGACAACTGGAGCAAGGCCAAGACAACTAGAGCAAGCCCAATACAACTGGAGCCAGTCCAAGACATCTAGAGCAAGGCCAAGACAACTGGAGCAATCACAAGATTACTGGAGAAATCCCAAGACAGCTGGAGCAAGCCCATGACAACTAGAGCAAGCACAAGACAAGTGGATCGAGCCAACAAGAGCAAGCCCAAGACAAGTGGAGCAAGAAGAAGACAACTGGAGCAAGCTAAAGACAACAACATCAAGCCCAGGACAACTAGAGCAAGTCCAAGACAACTGAAGCAAGGCCAAGACAACCAGAGCAAACCCAAGACAACTGGAGCAAGCTAAAGACAACAACATCAAGCCCAGGACAACTAGAGCAAGTCCAAGACAACTGAAGCAAGGCCAAGACAACCAGAGCAAACCCAAGACAACTGGAGCAAGCCCAAGAAACCCGGAGCAAGGCGAACACAACTGGAGCAAGCCCAAGACATCTGGAGCAAGCCCAAGACAATTGGAGCAAGTCCAAGATAACAAGAGCAAGCCGAAGTCAACTGGAGCAAGGTAAAGACAACTGGAGCAAGGCTAAGACAACTGGAGCAAGGCCAAGACAACTAGAGCAAGGCCAAGACAGCTGGAGCAAGCCCAAGACAGTTGTTCTGACGAGTGGTTGCAACCCACTGTTTCCTCTAGGCTTGCTGCAGGATACGATGCCACAGTTCAGGGATAGATTTGGTCTTCAGTTGGTGATGACGGTAAGCAGGATGGAGCAACTCCTGAAGCAGACGGTAGACATTGAAGAAGGCGTCGTCGTTGTCTAAGATGGGGCAATATGGCGAGCAAAGGTGTTTGAATCATCCAATGAGGAGCTGTGCAATATTGCATTGGTTGATGGGTGTTCTTTATGCCAGAGTAAGCAGTTGGTTTTCCCAGTCAGCAACATTACTTCCATCCTCTTTGAGTATGGGACATGTCTCCCAGGAGAGAGCCATGTGCGAGGATGAGAGAAGGGATGATACTGATACTGTGTCAACAACGGGAGAGGCTCAGGCACGGCTTGATCTTCTGTGTCGGAGACGAGTGACGAAGGCAAGACTGGGTTGAGTAGAGAGAAGAGACTGCTGCAGGGGAGGAGATGCAGAGACGGTGGTGGATGCACAGGGATGAAACAGCGTATGGGTCCTTGAGGCGACTGAGTGGAGGATGAGAGCAGATGACTGTGGACGAATGGTGAGCGAAGGAGTGAGTGATAATGGGAGTAGGCACAGGGGTGGAACCTCGTGCACTGAGAATGTTTCGGCGTGGGCGTAGGTTGTCATGAAGTGGGCGATGTGACTAGGCGGATCCTGGTGCCAAGCCAAGAATGATGTGAGAGCGATCAAACAGGCAAAGGCGACATGGGCGCAGGGGCGGAACCTCGTACGCTGCGGATTAGAGGAATAGAGTGTGGTAAGGGGAAGGCAGAAGCCGACACGCCGCGAGAAATCTGCTGTCGGCGTGGGTGCAGGCTGTTGCGAAGCAGGCAGCTAGCGCGTGCAGGTCCTTGTGCTGGTCGCAAATGCTGATGATGAGAAGGCGGAAGTTGACGAAGAAGAAGTGGGCGCAGGGGTGAAACCTTGTGCGCTGCGAAGTTTTCGGCGTGGGTGCAGATTGTCGTGAAGCACGCGATGCCACCGGGCGGATCCTTGTACCAAGCGGATGATGTGGAAATGAAGCGGGACAAGGCGGAGGCGACTGATGGCTGAGTGGGTGCAGGGACAGAACCACCTGCACTGATGACGAAGGGCTGATGATGAAGACTGATGTGAAGGTGGCGCGAATGATGTTGAGGACGAATCGAAGAAGACAGATGATGAGGAGAGCTGAGGTCACAAGATGATGACGCGAATAATTGAAGGCTGGTGAAGGTGATGCACGCGTGATGGAGGTAGAAGATGGAGGTCGCGGTAGGGAGAGGATGGCGGCGAGGTGAGGCAACCAGGTGCTCTTCTTTCAGGAGAGTGACGGCTTGTTGCCCATTTTTCCCGAGACCGACGGGCAGGAAGACTGGTTGTGTCCAATATACTGTTGGCTAAAGGAGACTGGTTGCAGCAAAGGGATTCATGCGGCAAGCAGAGATTCCAGTCTGCTGATGTCAGGAGAGTGACGGCTTGTTCCCCAGTTGGTTCGCAATGGGAGTAGGAAGACTGGTGGTGTCCGATGTCCTGACGGCGGGCGTTGCACTGCTACTGCTGACGATGCAAGAAGACGGTGCGATGATGCGATGCGACACAACGAGTGCAAGGAGGCTGATGTCGCAGGGGCAGATAGAGCAAAGGAGGCTGATGAGAGGAGAGGATAAAGGCGGAGGTGCTTGCGAGGTTGCAGAGACAAGGCGTGATAAGCAGGCCAAACTTCGGAACGTGGCCAAGAGGGCCGTAGCACCCGCGGCCGCCAGCAGGCAGGCCACCTCACCCCACGCAGCATCAGTCAGCCGTATGGCTATTCCTCAGAATGACTCTGTCGTAGGAAGACAAGCCCCTTTCGCAGAGGCCACGCCGACATCCCGCCGCCAAGGACAAGAGAAGCGGACCATCAAGGACAGCACCACGGACATGCCCTCCGCCAAGCACAGCAAGCAGCACCATCCCTCCCAAGGCACTCGTCAGAGCGACGACCTGGCGCAGCTTGCGCAAGTCGAACGGGATGCCGTCCAAGCGATCCAGTTGCTCCTGGCAGTATTCCGTAATGTCCCAATGCAAGCTGGCGCAGTCCTAGCCCAGCTTCAACCCCTCTTAGGAGGCACCAGTGCCCAGCTCATCATGAGCGAGGGGCCGGGGAGAGCGCCGCGGCTATTGCGGAAAAGAAGAACACGAGGGGGGGTGGTGATCTCCGAGCTAAGTGAGTGACTAGAGCCTAACGAAGAGCAGCCCATTGTAAAGGGATTGGGCCAGCTGTGGCTCCCCGAGGCGGTAGAAGGGCAAAAACAAGAGACAGAGACAGCGGATGCCAGTGGTGCACAAGTACGGCGGCATGAAGCAATCCAAAGAGAACTGGAGCAAGCCCAAGACAACTAGAGCAAGCCTAAGACAACTGGAGCAAGGCCAAGACAACTGGAGCAATGAGAAGAAACCCGGAGCAAGCCCAAGACATCCGGAGCAAGCCCAAGTAAACTTAAGCATGGCCAAGACAGCTAGAGCAAGCCCAAGACAACAGGAGCAGGCCAAAGACAACTGGAGCAAGGCCAAGACAACTGGAGCAAGGCCAAGACAACTGGAGCATGTAAGTGCGTGAGAGTGTGTGTAAGTTCGTGTAAGTGTGTGTATGTGCGTGTAAGTATGTGTAAGTGCGTGTAACTGTGTGTAAGTGCGTGTAAGTATGTGTAAGTATGTGTAAGTGTGTGTACGTGCGGGTAAGTGTGTGTGAGTGCGTGTAAGTGCGTGTAAGTTCGTGTAAGTATGTGTGAGTGTGTGTAAGTAGGTGTAAGTACGTCTATGTGCGTGTAAGTTTGTGTAAGTGCGTGTAAGTGCGTGTAAGTATGTGTAAGTACATGTAAGTATGTGTAAGTGTGTATAAATGTGTATGAGTGCGTGTAAGTGCGTGTGAGTGCCTGTAAGTGCGTGTGAGTGTGTGTAAGTGCGTGTAAGTGCCTGTAAGTCTGTGTAAGTGCATGTGAGTGCGTGTAAGTGCGTGTAAGTGCGTGTAAGTATGTGTGAGTGTGTGTAAGTGGGTGTAAGTACGTCTAAGTGCGTGTAAGTTTGTGTAAGTGCGTGTAAGTGCGTGTAAGTATGTGTAAGTACATGTAAGTATGTGTAAGTGTGTATAAATGTGTATGAGTGCGTGTAAGTGCGTGTGAGTGCCTGTAAGTGCGTGTGAGTGTGTGTGAGTGCATATAAGTGCGCATAAGTGCGTACAAGTATGCGTAAGTGTGTCTAAGTGTGTGTAAGTGTGTCTAAGTGTGTGTAAGTGCGTGTAAGTGTGTGTAAATGTGTATGAGTACGTGTAAGTGCGTGTAAGTGCGTGTGAGTGCATGTAAGTGTGTGTAAGTATGTGTAAGCGCGTACAAGTCGGTGTAAGTACGTGTGAGTACGTGTAAGTGTGTGTAAGTGCATGTAAGTACATGTAAGTGTGTGTGAGTACGTGTAAGTGTGTGTAAATGCGTGTAAGTGCGTATACGTCTGTGTAAGTGTGTGTAAGTGCATGTAAGTACATGTAAGTGTGTGTGAGTACGTGTAAGTGTGTGTAAATGCGTGTAAGTGCGTATACGTCTGTGTAAGTCTGTGTATGTCCGTATAAGTACACGTAAGTGTGTGTAAGTGTGTGTAAGTGCGTGTAAGTGCGTGTGAGTGTGTTTAAGTGCGTGTAAGTTTGTGTGAGGGTGTGTATGTGCGTGTTAGTGCGTGTAAGTGCGTGCGAGTGTGTGTAAATGCCTGTGAGTGCGTGTAAGTGCGTGTGAGTACATGTAAGTGTGTGTGAGTGCGTGTAAGTGCATATAAGTGTGTGTAAGTGCGTGTAAGTACGTGTGAGTGTGTGTAAGTGTGTGTGAGTGTGTGTAAGTGCGTGTAAGTCCGTGTACGTCCGTGTAAGTGCCTGCAAGTGCGTGCAAGTGCGTGCAAGCACATGTAAGTATGTATAAGTGCATGTAAGTGTGTGCAAGTGCGTGTAAGTACGCGTAAGTGCACGAAAGTATGAGGAAGTGTATGTAAGTGCGTGTGAGTATGTGTACGTGTGTGTCAGTGCGTTTAAGTGTGTGTGAGTTTGTGTAAGTCTACGTAAGTACGTGTAAGTGCGTGTAAGTGCGTGTGAGTATGTGTACGTGTGTGTCAGTGCGTTTAAGTGTGTGTGAGTTTGTGTAAGTCTACGTAAGTACGTGTAAGTGCGTGTAAGTATGCATAAGTGTGTGTGAGTATATGTAAGTGTGTGTAAATGTGGGTAAGTGTGTGTAAGAGTGTGTCAGTGCGTGTAAGTGCGTGTGAGTGTGTAAGTGCATGTGAGTACATGCAAGTGTGTGTAAGTGCATGTAAGTGTGTGTAATTGCGTGTAAGTACATGTAAGTGCATGTAAGTACGTGTATGTTTGTGCAAGTGTGTGTAGGTGCCTATAAGTACGTGTAAGGGTATGGAAGTGCATGTAAGTGCGTGTAAGTGCGTGTAAGTGCATGTAAGTACGTGTATGTTTGTGCAAGTGTGTGTAGGTGCCTATAAGTACGTGTAAGGGTATGGAAGTGCATGTAAGTGCGTGTAAGTGCGTGTAAGTGCGTGAAAGTGCCTGTAAGTGCAAATAAGTGTGTGTGTACATTCGTGTAAGTGTGTGTGAGTACATGTAAGTGTGTCTAAGTGCGTGTATGTGTGTGTAAGTCTGTGTAAGTATGGGTAAGTGTGTGTAAGTGCGTGTTAGTGCGTGTAAGTGTGTGTGAGTACATGTAAGTGTGTCTAAGTGCGTGTATGTGTGTGTAAGTCTGTGTAAGTATGGGTAAGTGTGTGTAAGTGCGTGTTAGTGCGTGTAAATGTCTATGAGTGCGTGTATGTACAAGTGAGTGCATATATGTGCATGTGAGTGTATATAAGTGTGTGTAAGTGTGTGTAAGTGCGTGTAAGTGCGTGAAAGTGTGTCTTAGTACGCAAAAGTGCGTGTAAGTGCGTGGAAATATGTGTAAGAGCATGTAAGTGCATGTGAGTATGTGTGAGTGCGTGTGAGTGTGTGTAAGTGCGTGTAAGTGCGTGAAAGTGTGTCTTAGTACGCAAAAGTGCGTGTAAGTGCGTGGAAATATGTGTAAGAGCATGTAAGTGCATGTGAGTATGTGTGAGTGCGTGTGAGTGTGTGTAAGTGCGTGTAAGTGCTTGTAAGTCTGTGTAAGTGCATGTGAGTGCGTGTAAGTGCGTGTAAGTGCATGTTAGTGCGTGTAAGTGTGTATAAGTACGTGTAAGTAAGTGTAAGTGTGTCTAAGAACGTGTGAGTGCGTGTAAGTGTGTGTAAGTGCATGTGAGTGCGTGTAAGTGCGTGTAAGTGCATGTTAGTGCGTGTAAGTGTGTATAAGTACGTGTAAGTAAGTGTAAGTGTGTCTAAGAACGTGTGAGTGCGTGTAAGTGTGTGTAAGTGCGTGTAAGTGTGTGCAAGTATGTGAGAGTGCGTGTTAGTGACTGTAAGTGCGTGTTTGTGCGAGTAAGTTTGTGTAAGTGCATGTTAGTGTGTGTAAGTGTGTGTAGGTGTGTGTAAGTGTGTGTAAATGCTTGTAAGTGTGTATGAGTGCGTGTAAGTGCGTGTAAGTGAATGTAAATGCTTGTGGGTACGTGCAAGTGCGTGTGAGTACATGTAAGTGCGCATAAGTGCGTGTAAGTGTGTGTAAATGCTTGTAAGTGTGTATGAGTGCGTGTAAGTGCGTGTAAGTGAATGTAAATGCTTGTGGGTACGTGCAAGTGCGTGTGAGTACATGTAAGTGCGCATAAGTGCGTGTAAATTTGTATAAGTGCATGTAAGTGCGTATAAGTGTGTGTAAGTGCGTGTAAGTGTGTTTAAGTGCGTGTTTGTATGTGTAAGTGTGTCTTAGTATGTGTAAGTACGTGCAAGTACGTGTAAGTGCGTGTAAGTGTGTGTAAGTACGTGTAAGTATGTGTGAGTGCATCTATGTGTGTGGAAGTGCGTGTAAGTGCATGTAAGTACGTGTACGTGCGTGTAAGTGCGTGTACGTTTGTATAAATTTGTGTAAGTTTGTGTAAGTGTGTGTATGTTTGTGTAAGTGCGTGTAAGTGCATGTAAGTGTGTGTAAGTGTGTGTATGTGCATATAAGTGCATGTAAGTATGTGTAATTGCGTGTACGTTTGTGTGAGTTCATGTAAGTTCGTGTAAGTGCATGTAAGTTTGTGTAAGTGTGTGTAAGTGTGTGTATGTGCATATAAGTGCATGTAAGTATGTGTAATTGCGTGTACGTTTGTGTGAGTTCATGTAAGTTCGTGTAAGTGCATGTAAGTTTGTGTAAGTGTGTGTAAGTGCGTGTCAGTTTATGTCAGTGTGTGTAGGTACGTGTAAGTGTGTGTAAGTGCGTATAAGTATGTGTAAGTACGTGGAAGTACGTGTAAGTGCGTGTAAGTGCGTGAGAGTATGTGCAAGTGCGTGTGAGTACGTGTAAGTATGTGTTAGTGCATGTAAGTGTGTGTAAGTTCGTGTAAGTGTGTGTAAGTGTGTGAACGTCCGTGCAACTGTGTGTAAGTGCGTATGAGTGCGCGAAAGGGCATGTAATTTTGTGTTAGTTGGTGTAAGTGTGTAAAAGCGCGTGTAAGTGCGTGTAATTGCATGTAAGTACATGTAAGTGCATGTAAATTTGTGTAAGTGCGTGTGAGTGTGTGTAAGTACGTGTAAGTGCATGCAAGTACGTGTAAGTGCGTATAAGTGTGTGTAAGTACGTATACGTTTGTATAAGTGCGTGTAAGTATGTGTAACTGCATGTAAGTATGTGTAACTGTGTGTAACTGTGTGTAAGTGTGTGTAAGTGCGTGTAAGTGCGTGTAAGTACGTGTAAGTACGTGTAAGTGCGTGTAAGTGCGTGTAAGTATGTGTTAGTTTGTGTAAATGTGTGTAAGTGTGTGTAACTGTGTGTAAGTGTGTGTAAGTGCGTGTAAGTGCGTGTAAGTACGTGTAAGTACGTGTAAGTGCGTGTAAGTGCGTGTAAGTATGTGTTAGTTTGTGTAAATGTGTGTAAGTGCGTGTACGTTCATGTATGTGTGTGAAAGTGCGTGTAATTGCGTGTAAGTGCGTGTAAGTGCGTATACGTACGTGTAAGTGCCTGTAAAGTGCGCGTAAGTGCGTGTAAGTATGTGTAAGTGCATGTAAGTGTGCGTAAGTGCGTGTAAGTGTGTGTAAGTGCGTGTAAGTGCGTGTAAGTGCGTATACGTACGTGTAAGTGCCTGTAAAGTGCGCGTAAGTGCGTGTAAGTATGTGTAAGTGCATGTAAGTGTGCGTAAGTGCGTGTAAGTGTGTGTAAGTGAGTGTAAGTGTGTACAAGTGCATCCAAGTGCGTATAAGTATGTGTAGGTGTTTGTAAGCATGTGTAAGTGCGTGTAAGTCCTTGTAAGTTTGTGTAAGTGTGTGTAGATGTGTGTAAGTTTGTGTCAGTGCCTGTAAGTACGTGTGAGTTTGTGTAGGTGCGTGTAAGTGCGTGTAAGCGCGTGTAAGTGTGTGTAAGTGTGTGTAGATGTGTGTAAGTTTGTGTCAGTGCCTGTAAGTACGTGTGAGTTTGTGTAGGTGCGTGTAAGTGCGTGTAAGCGCGTGTAAGTGTGTGTAAGTGGGTGTAAGATCGTGTAAGTGTGTGTAAGTGCGTGTAAGTGGATGTACATTTGTGTAAGTGTGTGTAAGTGCGTGTAAGTGAGTGTAAGTGTATGTAAGTGCGTATAATTGCGTGTAGTTTTGTGTTAGTTTGTGTAAGTTTGTGTAAGTGTGTGTAAGTTCGTGTAAGTACAGGTAAGTGCGTGTGAGTTTGTGTTAGTGTGTGTAAGTGTGTGTAAGTCCGTGTAAGTGTGTGTAAGTGCGTGTGAGTGCGTGTAAGTGCGTGTGAGTGCCGGTAAGTGTGTGTAAGTGTGTGTAAGTCCGTGTAAGTGTGTGTAAGTGCGTGTGAGTGCGTGTAAGTGCGTGTGAGTGCCGGTAAGTGTGTGTAAATGCATGTATGTGCGTGTACATTGGTGTAAGTGCATGTATGTGTGTGTACGTTCCTGTAAGTGCGTGTAAGTACGTGTAAGTGCAGATAAGTGTGTGTAAGTTCATGTAAGTGCGTGTAAGTGCGTGTAAGTGTGTGTAAGTGCGTGTAATTGCATGTAAGTTCATGTAAGTGCATGTTAATGCGTGAAAGTGAGTGTGAGTGCGTCTAAGTGTGTGTAAGTGCGTGCAAGTGCCTGTAAGTATGTGTAAGTGCGTGTAATTGCATGTAAGTTCATGTAAGTGCATGTTAATGCGTGAAAGTGAGTGTGAGTGCGTCTAAGTGTGTGTAAGTGCGTGCAAGTGCCTGTAAGTATGTGTAAGTGCGTGAAAATGCGTATACGTTTTTGTAAGTACGCGTAAGTGCGTGTAAGTACGTATAAGTACGTGTAACTGAGTATGAGTATGTGTAAGTGCGTGTAAGTACGTGTAAACTTGTGTATGTGTGTGTGAGTGTGTGTAAGTTTGTGTATGTGCATGCAAGTGCGTGTAAGTGCGAGTAAGTGCATGAAAGTGTGTGTAGGTGCATCCAAGTACATGTAAGTACGCGTAAGTGCGTGCAGGTGCCTATAAAACACATGTAAGTGTATGTAAGTGCGTGTAAGTGTGCGTAAATGTGTGTAAGTTCGTATACATGCGTGTAAGTGCGTGTAAGTTTATGTAAGTGTGTGTAAATATGTGTAAGTATGTGTTAGTTCGTGTAAGTACGTGTAAGTACGTGTAAGTGTGTGTAAGTTTGTATCAGTGGGTGTAAGTGTGTGTAAGTGTGTTTAAGTGCGTGTAAGTGTGTGTAAGTGCATGTTTGTGTGTATAAGTGCGTGTAAGTGCATGTACGTATGTGTAAGTGCATGTTTATGCGTGCCAGTGTGTGCCAGTGTGTGTAAGTTCGTGTAAGTACATGTAAGTGTGTGTAAGTGTGTGTACGTGTGTGTAAGTGCGTGTAAGTACGTGTAAGTGCGTGTAAGTGTGTGTACGTGTGTGTAAGTGCGTGTAAGTATGTGTAAGTATGTGTAAGTGTGTGTAAGTGCATGTGAGTGTGTGTAAGTTCGTGTGAGTTTGTGTTAGTGTGTGTAAGTGCATAAGTGCATGTAAGTGTCTGTAAGTGTGTGTTAGTTTGTGTAAGTGCGTATACGTGCGTGTAAGTGTGTGTAAGTGTATGTAAGTGTGTGCAAGTGTGTGAAAGTACATGCAAATGCGGGTAGGTATGTGTAAGTACGTGTAAGTGCATGTAAGTGTGTATAAGTGCGTGCCAGTGCGTGCAAGTGCGTGTACGTTTGTGTAAGTGCATGTAAGTGCGTGTAAGTACGTGTAAGTACGTGTAAGTGCATGTAAGTGTGTATAAGTGCGTGCCAGTGCGTGCAAGTGCGTGTACGTTTGTGTAAGTGCATGTAAGTGCGTGTAAGTACGTGTAAGTACGTGTAAGTGCAAATAAGTAGTGTAATTGCGTGTAAGTACGTGTAAGTGTGTGTAAGTGAATGTAAGTGCGTGCAATTTTGTGTAGGTTTGAGTAAGTACATGTTAGTGTGTGTTAGTTTGTGTAAGTGCGTGTAAGTGCGTGTGAGTTTGTGTCAGTTTGTGTAAGTGTGTGAAAGTGCGTGTAAGGATGTGTTAGTGCGTGTAAGTGTGTGTAAGTAGGTGTAAGTACGTGTGAGTACGTGAAAGTGTGTGTGAGTGTGTGTAAGTGGGTGTATATTCTTGTAAGTACATGTAAGTGCGTGTACGTCCGTGTAAGTACGTGTAAGTGCGTGTAAGTGTGCGTAAGTGCGTGTATGTTTGTGTCAGTGTGTGTAAGTGTATGTAAGTGTGTGTCAGTGCGTGTAATGACATGTGAGTGCATGTAAGTGCATGTAAATGCATGTAAGTGCGTGTGAGTACGTGTAAGTACGTGTAAGTACATACAAGTGTGTGTACGTACGTGTAAGTATATGTAAGTACGTATAAGTTCGTGTAAGTGTGTGTAAGTACGTGTAAGTATGTATAAGTGCGTGAAGGTTCGTGTAAGTGCGTATAACTGCATGTAAGTGCATATAAGTACGTATAAGTGCTTGTAAGTGCCTGTAACTGCCTGTAAAATGCGTGTAAGTGTGTGTAAGTACGTGTAAGTGCGTGTAAGTGTGCATAAGTGTGTGTAAGTATGTGTAAGTATGTGTAAGTGTGTGCAAGTGCATGCAAGTGCGTGTAAGTGCGTGTAAGTGTGTGTAAGTACGTGTAAGTGTGTGTAAGTGCGTGTAAGTGCATGTAAGTATGTGTAAGTGCGTGTAAGTTTGAACACGTTTGTGTAAGTACATGTAAGTGTGTGTAAGTTTGTGTAAGTACGTGTAAGTGTGTGTAAGTGCGTGTAAGTGCGTGTAAGTACGTGTAAGTGCGTGTAAGTACGTGTAAGTGCGTGTAAGTACGTGTAAGTGCGTGTAAGTACGTGTAAGTGCGTGTAAGTACGTGTAAGTGCGTGTAAGTACGTGTAAGTGCGTGTAAGTACGTGTAAGTGCGTGTAAGTACGTGTAAGTGCGTGTAAGTACGTGTAAGTGCGTGTAAGTACGTGTAAGTGCGTGTAAGTACGTGTAAGTGCGTGTAAGTACGTGTAAGTGCGTGTAAGTACGTGTAAGTGCGTGTAAGTACGTGTAAGTGCGTGTAAGTACGTGTAAGTGCGTGTAAGTACGTGTAAGTGCGTGTAAGTACGTGTAAGTGCGTGTAAGTACGTGTAAGTGCGTGTAAGTGCGTGTAAGTGCATGTAAGTGTGTGTAAGTGCGTGTAAGTGTGTGTAAGTATGTATAAGTGCGTGTAAGTGTGTGTAAGTATGTGTAAGTGCGTCTACATGTGTGTTAGTGCATGTAAGTGCCTGTTAGTTTGTATCAATGCGTGTATGTGCGTGTAAGTGTGTGTAGGTATGTGAAAGTGCGTGTAAGTACGTGTAAGTGTGTGTAAGTGCGTGTAAGTGCATGTAAGTATGTGTAAGTGCGTGTAAGTTTGAACACGTTTGTGTAAGTACATGTAAGTGTGTGTAAGTTTGTCTAAGTACGTGTAAGTGTATGTGAGTTCATGTCAGTGTGTGTAAGTGCGTGTAAGTGTGGGTAGCGTGTGTAAGTATGTGTAAGTGTTTATAAGTGCGTATAAGTACGTGTAAGAGTGTGTGAGTGCGTGTAAGTATGTGTAAGTGTTTATAAGTGCGTATAAGTACGTGTAAGAGTGTGTGAGTGCGTGTAAGTACGTGTGAGTGCGTGTAAGTATGTATAAGTTTGTGTAAGTGCGTGTAGGTGCATGTATATTCATGTAAGTACGTGTAAGTGTGTGTAATTGTGTGTAAGTGCGTGTAAGTGCGTGTAAGTGCGTGTAATTGTATGTAAGTTTGTGTAAGTTCATGTAACTTTGTGTAAGTGTGTGTAAGTTTGTGTAAGTGCGTGTAAGTGCGTGTAAGTGCGTGTAAGTGCGTGTAATTGTATGTAAGTTTGTGTAAGTTCATGTAACTTTGTGTAAGTGTGTGTAAGTTTGTGTAAGTGCGTGTAAGTGCGTGTAAATACGTGTAAGTGCTTGTAAGTACGTGTAAGAGCTTGTACGTATGTGTAAGTGCGTGTGAGTGCGTATAAGTACGTGTGAGTGCGTGTAACTGCATGTAAGTGCATGTAAGTGCGTGTACGTTTGTGTAAGTGTGTGTAAGTGCGTGCATATTTGTGTAAGTGCATGTAGGTGCATGTAAGTGTACGTGAGTATGTGTAAGTTCGTGTCAGTGCATGTAAGAGCGTGTAAGTTCTTGGAAATGCGTGTTCTTGCATATAAGTGCGTGTAAGTTTGTGTAAGTGCATGCAAGTACGTGTAAGTGTGTGTAAGTACGTGTAAGAGTGTGGAAGTTTGTGTAAGTGTGTGTAAGTACGTGTAAGTGCGTGTAAGTGCATGTAAGTGCATGTAAGTACGTGTACGTGTGTGCTAGTGTGTGCTAGTGCGTGCCAGTGTGTGTAAGTTTGTGAAAGTGCGTGTATGTGTGTGTAAGTGTGTGTAAGTGCATGTAAGTGCGTGTAAGGGCGTGTAAGTGTGTATAAGTGCATGTAATTGTTAGTGCGTGTAAGTGCGTGTAAGTATGTGTAAGTGCGTATAAGTGTGTGTATGTGTGTGTGAGTGCGTATAAGTACGTGTACGTGTGTGTAAGTGTGTGTAAGTACGTGTAAGTGCATATAAGTGCGTGCAAGTACGTGTAAGTGCGTGTAAGTGTGTATAAGTGCATGCAAGTGCGTGTAAGTGCGTGTACGTTTGTGTAAGTTTGTGTAAGTACGTGTAAGTGCATATAAGTGCGTGCAAGTACGTGTAAGTGCGTGTAAGTGTGTATAAGTGCATGCAAGTGCGTGTAAGTGCGTGTACGTTTGTGTAAGTTTGTGTAAGTACGTGTAAGTGTGCGTATATTTGTGTAAGTACGTGTAAGTGCGTGTGAGTTTGTGTCGGTACGTGTAAGTGCGCGTAAGTGCGTATAAGTGCATGTAAGTGCGTGTAAGTGCGTGTAAGTGCGTGTAAGTGTGTGTAAGTACGTGTAAGTGCGTGTGAGTTTGTGTCGGTACGTGTAAGTGCGCGTAAGTGCGTATAAGTGCATGTAAGTGCGTGTAAGTGCGTGTAAGTGCGTGTAAGTGTGTGTAAGTGCGTGTAAGTACGTGTGAGTGCGTGTAAGTGCGTGTGAGCTCATATAAGTGCGTATAAGTTCGTTCAAGTGCATGTAAGTGTGTGTGCGTTCGTGTACATGCGTGTAGGTGTAAGTGCGTGTGAATGCGTGTAATTGCGTGTAAGTTTGTGTAAGTTTGTGTAAGTTCCTGTAAGTGTGTGCTAGTTCGTGTAAGTGCATGTAAGTGCGTGCCAGTTTGTGTCAGTGCGTGTACGTGCGTGTACGTACGTATAAGTATATGTAAGTGCATATAAGTGGGTATAAGTGCGTGTAAGTTCGTGTAAATGTGTGTGAGTGCGTGTAAGTGTATGTGACTGCGTGTAAGTGTGTGTCAGTGCGTGTAAATGCGTGTAAGTTTGTGTTATTGTGTGTAAGTGCGTATAAGTGCGTGTAGGTATGTGTAATTGCGTGTAAGTGCATTTAAGTGCCTGTAAGTGCGTGTAAGTGCGTGTGAGTACATCTAAGTGCGTGTAAGTGCGTGCAAGTATGTGTGAGTATAGGTACCAGTAAGTGTGTATACATTCGTGTAAGTGCGTGTAAGTACGTGTAAGTGTGTGTAACTGCGTGTAAGTGCGTGTAAGTGCGTGCAAGTATGTGTGAGTATAGGTACCAGTAAGTGTGTATACATTCGTGTAAGTGCGTGTAAGTACGTGTAAGTGTGTGTAACTGCGTGTAAGTGCGTGGAAGTGCGTGAAAGTGCGTGTAAGTTTCTGTAAGTGCGTGTAAGTACGTGTAATTATGTGCAAGTGCATGTAAGTGCGTGTATGTGCGTGTAAGTGTGTGTAAGTTTGCATAAGTGTATGTAAGTGTGTGCAAGTTTGTGAAAGTGCGTGTAAGTGCGTGTAAGTGTGTGTAAGTGCATGTAAGCATGTGTAAGTACGTCTAAAGTGTGTGTAACTGCGTGTAAGGACGTGTAAGTACATGTAACTGCGTGGAAGTACGTGTCAATGCGTGTAAGTGCATATAAGTTTGTGTAAATGCCTGTAAGTGCGTGTAAGTATGTGTAAGTGCGTATAAGTGCGTGTAAGTGCATGTGAGTGCATGTAAGTGTGTGTAAGTATGTGCAAGTGCGTGTGAGTGCGTGTAAGTGTGTGTGAGTACGTGTAAGTGCATGTAAGTTTGTGTAAGTGCGTGTAAGTGCATGTACGTTCATATATGTGCATCTAAGTATGTGTAAGTGCGTGTAAGTGCGTGTAATGGTATGTAAGTTCGTGTAATTGCTTGTAGGTTCATGTAAGTTGGTGTAAGTTCGTGTAAGTGCGTGTAAGTTCGTGTGAGTTCATGTCTGTGCGTAAACGTGCGTGTAAGTGCGTGTAATTGCGTGTAAGTACATGTAAATGAGTGTAAGTGTGTGTAAGTGTGTGTAAGTGTGTGTAAGTGCATGTGAGTTCGTGTAAGTGCGTGTGAGTATGATTAAGTTTGTGTAAATGCGAGTAAGTGCGTGTACGTTCGTTTAAGTACGTGTAAATGCGTGTAAGTGCGTCTAAGTGCGTGGAGTTCGTATCAGTGCATGTAAGTGCGTGTAAGTGCATGTAAGTGCGTGTAAGTGCGTGTAAATGCGTGTGAGTGTGTGTAAGTGAGTGTAAGTACGTGCAAGTGTGTGTAAGTGCGTGTAAGTGCGTGTAAGTGTGTATAAGTTTGTGTAATTACGTGTAAGTACATGTAAGTGCGTGTAAGTGCGTGTAAGTACGTGTAAGTGTGTGCAAGTGCATGCAAGTGCATGCAAGTACGTGTATGTGTGTGTAAGTACGTGTAAGTGTGTGTAAGTGCGTGTAAGTGGGTGTAAGTGCAGTTTAGTACGTGTAGGTATATGCAAGTGCGTCTAAGTACGTAGGAGTATGTGGAAGTCCGTGTAACTGCATGTAAGTGCGTGTAAGGTTGTGTAAGTGCGTGTATGTGCGTGTAACTGCATGTAAGTGCGTGTAACTATATGTAAGTGCGTGTAAGTGCGTGTAAGTACGTGTAAGTGTGTGCAAGTGCATGCAAGTGCATGCAAGTACGTGTATGTGTGTGTAAGTACGTGTAAGTGTGTGTAAGTGCGTGTAAGTGGGTGTAAGTGCAATTTAGTACGTGTAGGTATATGCAAGTGCGTCTAAGTACGTAGGAGTATGTGGAAGTCCGTGTAACTGCATGTAAGTGCGTGTAAGGTTGTGTAAGTGCGTGTATGTGCGTGTAACTGCATGTAAGTGCGTGTAACTGCATGTAAGTGCGTGTAAGTGCGTGTAAGTACGTGTAAGTGCGTATAGGTGCGTGTAAGTGCATGCAAGTGTGTGCTAGTATGTGTAAGTTTTTATAAGTGCGCGTAAGTGCGTGTAAGTACATGTAAGTGGGTGTAAGGGCGTGTAAGTGCGTGTTAGTGTGGGTACATGTATGTAAGTGCGTGTATGTGCGTGTAAGTGCGTGTAAGCGCGTGCTAGTGCGTTCCAGTACGTGTAAGCTTGTGTAAGCGCATGAAAGTGCGTGTAAGTGCGTGTAAGTGTGTGTAAGTGCGTGTAAGTGTGTATAAGTGTGTGTAAGTGCATGTAAGTGTGTGTAAGAACGTGTAAGTACGTGTACGTTTGTGTAAGTTTATGTAAGTGTGTGTAATTGTATGTCAGTTTGTGTAAGTGCATGTAAGTACGTGTGAGTTTGTGTCAGTGCGTGTAAGTGCGTGTAAGTGCGCATAACCATGCGTAAGTGCGTGTAAGTACGTGTAAGTGCATGTAAGTGCGTGTAACTGTGTGTGAGTGTGTGTAAGTACGTATGAGTGCGTGTAAGTGTGTGTAAGTTCGTGTAAGTGTGTGTAAATCTGTGTTCGTTTACGTAAGTGCGTGCAAGTGTGTGTAAGTTTGTGTAAGTATGCGTAAGTGCGTGTAAGTGCGTGTAAGTACGTGTAAGTGCATGTCAGTACGTGTAAGTGTGTGTAAATCTGTGTTCGTTTACGTAAGTGCGTGCAAGTGTGTGTAAGTTTGTGTAAGTATGCGTAAGTGCGTGTAAGTGCGTGTAAGTACGTGTAAGTGCATGTCAGTACGTGTAAGTTTGTGTAAGTACGTGTAAGTGCGTGTATGTTCGTGTTAGTGCGTAAAAGTGTGTGTAAGTGCATATATGTGCATGTAAGTTTGTGTCAGTGCGTGTAAGTGCGTGTAAGTGCATGTAAGTGCGTGTAATTACGTGTAAGTGCATGCAAGTGTGTTTAAGTGTGTGTAAGTGCGTGTGAGTGTTTGTAAGTGCGTGTAAGTGCGTGTAAGTACATATAAGTTTGTATACGTACGTGTAAGTGCGTGTAAGTGCGTGTATGTGCGTGTAAGTGCGTGTACGTGCGTGTAAGTTTGTGTAAGTACGTGTAAGTATGTGTAAGTACGTGTATGTATGTGTTAGTATGTGTAAGTATGTGTAAGCACGTGTGAGTGCGTGTAAGTTCGTGTAAGTACGTGGAAGTGCGTGTAAGTGCGTAAAAGTGCATGTGATTTTGTGTAAGTGTGTGTAAGTATGTGTAAGTGTATGTAAGTGTGTGTTAGTGCGGGTAACTGCATGTAAGTACGTGTAAGTGTGTGTGAGTGTGTGTAAGTGCGTGTGAGTGCGTGTAAGTGCGTGCCAGTGTGTATGAGTGCATGTAAGTGCATATAAGTGCATACAAGTACGTGTAAGTGTGTGTAAGTGCGTGTAAGTACGTGTAAGTGTGTGTAAGTGCGTGCAAGTACGTGTAAGTGTGTGTAAGTGCGTGTAAGCACGTGTAAGTACATGTAAGTGCGTGTAAGTTTGTGTAAGTACGTGGAAGTATGTGTAAGTACGTGTATGTATGTGTTAGTATGTGTAAGTATGTGTAAGCACGTGTGAGTGCGTGTAAGTGCGTGCCAGTGTGTATGAGTGCATGTAAGTGCATATAAGTGCATACAAGTACGTGTAAGTGTGTGTAAGTGCGTGTAAGTACGTGTAAGTGTGTGTAAGTGCGTGCAAGTATGTGTAAGTGTGTGTAATTGTGTGTAAGTGTGTGAAAGTGTGTGTAAGCACGTATAAGTACGTGTACATTCGTGTAAGTTCGTATAAGTACGTGTAAGTGTGTGTATGTTCGTGTTAGTACGTGCAAGTACGTGTGAGTTTGTGTCAGTAGGTGTAAGTGTGTGTAAGTGCGTGTAAGCACGTGTAAGTACATGTAAGTGCGTGTAAGTGTGTAAGTGTGTGTGAGAGCATGTAAGTGCGTGTGAGTACATGTAAGTGCGTGTAAGTTTGTGTAAGTGCGTGTTAGTTCATGTAAGTGCATGTAAGTGTGTGTACGTTCCTGTAAGTGTGTCCAGGTGTGTGTAAGTGCGTGTAAGTACGTGTAAGTGCATGTAAGTGTGTGTAACTGTGTGTAAGCTCTTGCAAGATTGTGTAAGTTCGTGTAAGTGCGTGTAAGTTTGTGTAAGAGCGTGTTAGTGCATGTGAGTTTGTGTCAGTACGTGTAAGTTTCTGTATGTGCGTGTAAGTGCATAAAAGTGCATGTAAGTGCGTGTAAGTACGTGTAAGTACGTGTAAGTGCGTGTGAGTACGTGTTAGTACGTGTGAGTACTTGTAAGTGCGTATAAGTGCGTGTAAGTACGTGTAAGTGCATGTAAGTGCGTGTAAGTACGTGTAAGTACGTGTAAGTGCGTGTGAGTACGTGTTAGTACGTGTGAGTACTTGTAAGTGCGTATAAGTGCGTGTAAGTACATGTAAGTTGGTATATGTGCGTTTAAGTACGTCTATGTTCGTGAAAGTGTGTGTAAGTGCATGTAAGTGTGTGTAAATACGTGTAATTGCGTGTAAGTGCGTGTTAGTGTGTGTAATTGTGTGTCACTGCATGTAAGTGCGTCTAAGTATGTGTAAGTGCGTGTGATTGCATGTAAGTGCATATACGTGCGTGCAAGTGCATGTAAGTGCGTGTAAGTGCGTATACGTTTCTGTAAGTGCGTGTACATGCGGGTAAAGGCATGTTAGTATGTGTAACTTTGTGTAACTTTGTGTAAGTACGTGTAAATGTGTGTAAGTTTGTGTAATTGGGTGTAAGTGCGTGTAAGTGTATGTAAGTGCATGGAAGTGTGTATAAAAGCGTGTAAGTTTGTGTAAGTGTGTGTAATTGCATGCAAGTGGGTGAAAGTACGTGTAAGTGCGTGTAAGTGCGTGTAAGTGCATGTGAGTGCGTGTAAGTGCCTATAAAGTGTGTCCATGTGTCTGTACGTACGTGCAAGTGCATTTAAGTGCGTGTAAGTGTGTGTAAGTGCGTGTAAGTGCGTGTAAGTGCATGTGAGTGCGTGTAAGTGCCTATAAAGTGTGTCCATGTGTCTGTACGTACGTGCAAGTGCATTTAAGTGCGTGTAAGTGTGTGTAAGTGTATGTTAGTGCGTGTAAGTGTGTGCAAGTGCATGTAAGTGCATGTAAGTGCGTGTCAGTTTGTGTACGTGCGTGTAAGTATGTGTAAGTGCGTGTTAGTGCTTGTAAGTCATGCAAGTACGTATAAGTGCGTGTAAGTGTGTGTAAGTGCCTGTAAGTTTGTGTACGTGCATGTCAGTACGTATAAGTGCGTGTAAGTACGTATAAGTGCATGTAAGTGTGTGTAAGTGTGTGTAAGTACGTGTAAGTGCGTGTAAGTGCATGTAAGTGCGTGTAAGTACGTGTACGTGTGTGCCAATGTGTGCTAGTGCATGCAACTGTGTGTAAGTTTGTGTAAGTGTGTGTAAGTGTGTGTAAGTACGTGTAAGTGCGTGTAAGTGCATGTAAGTGCGTGTAAGTACGTGTACGTGTGTGCCAATGTGTGCTAGTGCATGCAACTGTGTGTAAGTTTGTGTAAGTGCGTGTACGTGCATCTAAGGGCATGTAAGTGTCTGTAAATGCATGTAAGTGGTAGTGCGTGTAAGTGCTTGTAAGTATGTGTGAAGCGTGTAAGTGCGTGTAAGTGTGTGCTTGTGCGTGTAAGTTCGTATAAGTGCGTGTAAGTGCATGTTAGTGTGTGTAAGTACGTGTAAGTGCTTGTAAGTATGTGTGAAGCGTGTAAGTGCGTGTAAGTGTGTGCTTGTGCGTGTAAGTTCGTATAAGTGCGTGTAAGTGCATGTTAGTGTGTGTAAGTACGTGTAAGTGTGTGTAAGTGTGTGTAAGTACGTGTAAGTACATATAACTACGTGGAAGTACGTGTAAGTGTGTGTAAGTGTATGCACGTGCGTGTAAGTGCCTGTAACTTTATGTAAGTTTGTGTAAGTACGTGTAAGTGTGCGTAAGTTCATGTAAGTACGTGTAAGTGTGTGTAAGTGTATGCACGTGCGTGTAAGTGCCTGTAACTTTATGTAAGTTTGTGTAAGTACGTGTAAGTGTGCGTAAGTTCATGTAAGTATGTGTAAGTGCGTGTGAGTTCGTGTCAGTAAGTGTAAGTGCGTGTAAGTACGTGTAAGTGCATGTAAGTACATATAAGTGCGTATAAGTGCGTGTAAGTGTGTGTAAGTGTGTGTAAGTGTGTGTAAGTGCATGTGAGTGCGTGTTAGTGCATGAGAGCTCGTCTAATTGCGTGTAAGTTTGAGTGAGTGTATGTAAGTGCGTGTGCGTTTGTGTACGTGCGTGTAAGTATGTGTAAGTGTGTGTAAGTGTGTGTAAGTGCATGTGAGTGCGTGTTAGTGCATGAGAGCTCGTCTAATTGCGTGTAAGTTTGAGTGAGTGTATGTAAGTGCGTGTGCGTTTGTGTACGTGCGTGTAAGTGTAAGTGCATGTAAGTGCGTGTAAGTGCGTGTAATTGCGTGTAAGTTTGTGTAAGTTTGTGTAAGTTAATGTAAGTGCATGTAAGTTCATGTAAGTGCGTGTAAGTGTGTGTGAGTTTGTGTCCGTGTGTATAAGTGCGTGTAAGTACGTATAAGTACATGTATGTGCGTATAAGTGGGTGTAAGTGCGTGTAAGTTTGTGTAAGCATGTCTGAGTACGTGTCAGTGCGTATAAGTTCATGTAAGTGCGTGTAAGTACGTATAAGTACATGTATGTGCGTATAAGTGGGTGTAAGTGCGTGTAAGTTTGTGTAAGCATGTCTGAGTACGTGTCAGTGCGTATAAGTTCATGTAAGTACGTGTAAGTACGTGTAAGTGTGTGTAACTGCGTGTAAGTACGTGTAAGTGCGTGTAAGTGCGTATAAGTGCGTGTAAGTTCATGTAAGTGTGTGTACGTGCATGTACGTTCATGAAAGTGTGTATAGGTGTGTGTAAGTGTGTGTAAGTGCGTGTAAGTTTGTGTCAGTGTGTGTAAGTATGTATAAGTGCGTGTAAGTGTGTGTAATTGCATGTAAGTGCATTTAAGCTCGTGTAAGTGCGTGTAAGTTTGTGTCAGTGTGTGTAAGTATGTATAAGTGCGTGTAAGTGTGTGTAATTGCATGTAAGTGCATTTAAGCTCGTGTAAGTGCGTGTTAGTACGTGTGAGTGCATCTATGTGCGTGTAAGTGCGTGCAAGTACGTGTAAGTGTGTGTAAGTACGTGTAAGTGCGTATACGTTCATGTAGGTACGTGTAGGTATGTGTAAGTGTGTGTAAGTGCGTGTAAGTGCGTGTAAGTGTGTGTAAGTGCGTGTAAGTTTGTGTAAGTGCGTGTAAGTACGTGTAAGTGCGTGTAAGTACATGCAAGTGCGTGTAAAGGCGTGTTAGTACGTGAAAGTTGTGTAAGTGTGTATAAGTGCGTGCAAGTTCTTGAATGTGCCTCTAAGTACGTGTAAGTGTGTATAAGTGCGTCTAAGTATGTGTAAGTACGTCTAAAGTGTGTCTAAGTGCGTGTAAGTACGTGTAACTGCGTGTAAGTATGTGTAAGTACGTGTAAGTGTGTATAAGTGCGTCTAAGTATGTGTAAGTACGTCTAAAGTGTGTCTAAGTGCGTGTAAGTACGTGTAACTGCGTGTAAGTATGTGTAAGTGCATGGAAGTTCGTGTACGTTTGTGTTAGTGCGTGTAAGTTCTTGTACGCATGTGTAACTGCATATAAGTGCGTGTAAGTGCATGTAGGTGCGCGTAAGTGAGTGTAAGTACGTGTGAGTGCGTGTAAGTTCGTATGAGTGCGTGTGAGTGCATGTACGTTTGTATAAGTGTGTGTAAGTGTGTATAAGTGTGTGTAAGTGCATGTAAGTGCGTGTAATTGTGTGTAAGTTCATGTAAGTTTGTGGAAGCTTGTGTAAGTGCGTGTAAGTTTGTGTAAGTGCGTGTAAGTGCGTGTGAGTTCATGTCAGTGCGTATAAGTGCGAGTAAGTATGTGTTAGTGCGTGTAAGTGCATGTTCATGCATTTAAGTATTTGTAAGTACCTGTAAGTGTGTGTAAGTACGTGTGAGTGCATGTACGTTCGTGTAAGTGCGGGTAAGTGCGTGAACGTTTGTGTAAGTGTGCGTAAGTGCATGTATGTGCGTCTAACTGTGTGCAAGTTCGTATCACTGCGTGTAAGTACGTGTAAGTGCATGTAAGTACGTGTAATTACGTGTAAGTGCATGTTAGTGTGTGTAAGTGCTTTTAAGTGCGTATGAATGTGTGTAAGTGTGTGTACGTGCGTGCAAGTACGTGTAAGTATGTGTAAGTGTGTGTAAGTACATATACGGTCGTGTAAGTGCTTGTAACTGCGTGTTAGTGCGTGTAAGTGCGTGTAAGTACGTGTAAGTGTGTGTAAGTGTGTGTACGTGCGTGCAAGTACGTGTAAGTATGTGTAAGTGTGTGTAAGTACATATACGGTCGTGTAAGTGCTTGTAACTGCGTGTTAGTGCGTGTAAGTGCGTGTAAGTACGTGTAAGTGTGTGCAAGTGCATGCAAGTGCATGCAAGTTTGTGTAAGTGTGTTTAAGTGCGTGTAAGTACGTGTAAGTGCTTGTAAGTGGGTGTAAGTGTGTTTTAACACGAGTTAGTAAATGTAAGTGTGTGTTAGTGCGTGTAAGTATGTGTGGATATGTGGAAGTCCGTGTAAGTAGGTGTAAGTACGTGTAAGTGCTTGTAAGTGGGTGTAAGTGTGTTTTAACACGAGTTAGTAAATGTAAGTGTGTGTTAGTGCGTGTAAGTATGTGTGGATATGTGGAAGTCCGTGTAAGTAGGTGTAAGTACGTGTAAGTTTGTGTAAGTGCGTGTAAGTGCATGTAAGTGCATGTAAGTGCGTGTAAGTGCATGTAAGTACGTGCAAGTGCGTGTAAAGGCCTGTAAGTGTGTGTCAATGTGTACAAGTGCCTGTAAGTGTATGCCAGTGTGTGCTAGTGCGTGTATGTTTTTGTAAGTGCGTGTAAGTATGTGTAAGTGCATGTAAGTACGTGTAAGTTTGTGTAAGTTCGTGTAAGTGCGTGTAAGTGTGTGTCAATGTGTACAAGTGCCTGTAAGTGTATGCCAGTGTGTGCTAGTGCGTGTATGTTTTTGTAAGTGCGTGTAAGTATGTGTAAGTGCATGTAAGTACGTGTAAGTTTGTGTAAGTTCGTGTAAGTGCGTGTAAGTGCATGTAAGTTTGTGTAAGTGCGTGTAAGTACGTGTGAGTTTGTGTCAGTAAGTGTAAGTGCGTGTAAGTACGTGTAAGCATGTGTAAGTGCGTGTAAGTGCGTGTAAGTGCATGTAAGTTTGTGTAAGTGCGTGTAAGTACGTGTGAGTTTGTGTCAGTAAGTGTAAGTGCGTGTAAGTACGTGTAAGCATGTGTAAGTGCGTGTAAGTGCATGTGAGTTCGTGTCAGTACGTATAAGTGCGTGTAAGTGCGTCTAGTGTGTGTAAGGGCATATAAGTGTGTGTAAATGCGTGTGAATGCATGTAAGTGTGTGTAAGTGCGTGTAAGTGCATGTAAGTTTGTGTAAGTGCGTGTAAGTACGTGTGAGTTTGTGTCAGTAAGTGTAAGTGCGTGTAAGTACGTGTAAGCATGTGTAAGTGCGTGTAAGTGTGTGTAAGTACGTAAAAGCACGTGTAAGTGCGTGTAAGTGCATGTGAGTTCGTGTCAGTACGTATAAGTGCGTGTAAGTGCGTCTAGTGTGTGTAAGGGCATATAAGTGTGTGTAAATGCGTGTGAATGCATGTAAGTGTGTGTAAGTGCGTGTAAGTGCATGTGAGTTCGTGTCAGTACGTATAAGTGCGTGTAAGTGCGTCTAGTGTGTGTAAGGGCATATAAGTGTGTGTAAATGCGTGTGAATGCATGTAAGTGTGTGTAAGTGCATTTAACTGTGTGTAAGTGCGTGTAAGTGCATGTGAGTGCGTGTAAGTGCGTGTAAGTGCGTGCAAGTGCATGTAAGTACGTGTAAGTATGTGTAAGTACGTATAAGTTTGTGTAAGTGCGTGTAATTGCATGTAAGTACGTGTAAGTGCGTGTAAGTGCGTGCAAGTGCATGTAAGTACGTGTAAGTATGTGTAAGTACGTATAAGTTTGTGTAAGTGCGTGTAATTGCATGTAAGTACGTGTAAGTACGTGTAACTTTGCCTACATTTGTGTAAACATGTGTAAGTGCGTGTAGGTTTGTGCAAAAGGGTGTAAGTGTGTGTAAGTGCGTGTAAGTGTGTGTATGTGCGTGTCAGTGCCTGTAAGTATGTGTAAGTGCGTGTAAGTTCGTGTAAGTGCATGTAAGTGTATGCAAGTGCGGGAAAAATTGTTTAAGTGCATGTAAGTGCGTGTAAGTGTATGTAAGTGCCCGTAAAGTGCGTGTAAGTGCATGTAAGTGCGTGTAAGTGCGTTCAGCTGCGTGTAAGTGCGTGTAAGTGTGTGTTAGTGCATGTAAGTGTGTGTAAGTGCATGCAAGTACATGTAAGTGTGTGTAAGTGCGTGTAAGTACATGTAAGTACGTGTAAGTACTTGTCAGTTCGTGTAAGTGCGTGTAAGTATGTGTAAGTACGTGTTAGTACGTGTAAGTGCATGTAAGAACGTGGAAGTGCGTGTAAGTGCATGTAAGTACGTGTAAGTACTTGTCAGTTCGTGTAAGTGCGTGTAAGTATGTGTAAGTACGTGTTAGTACGTGTAAGTGCATGTAAGAACGTGGAAGTGCGTGTAAGTGCATGAAAGTGCGTATACGTTTGTGTAAGTGCGTTTAAGTGCGTGTAAGTGCGTGTCAGTGTGTGTAAGTATGTGTAAGTGTGTGTGAGTTTCTGAAAGTACGTGTAAGTATGTGTACGTTTGTGTAAGTGCGTTTAAGTGCGTGTAAGTGCGTGTCAGTGTGTGTAAGTATGTGTAAGTGTGTGTGAGTTTCTGAAAGTACGTGTAAGTATGTGTACGTTTGTGTAAGTGCGTAAAAGTGTGTTTGGGTTTGTGTCAGTATGTGTAAGTGTGTGTAACTGTATGTAATTGCGTGTAAGTGCGTCTAAGTGCATGTAAGTGCATGTGAGTGCGTGTGATGGTGTGTAAGTGTGTGTAAGTGCGTGTAGGTGTTTGTAAGATCGTGTAAGTGTGTGTACGTGTGCTTGTTCGTACAAGTGCATGTAAGTGCATGTAAGTGCGTGTAAGTGCGTGTAAGTGCGTGTAAGTGCCCGTAAGTGCGTGTAAGTGTGTGTACGTGCATGTAAATGTATCTAAGTACGTATAATTGCGTGAAAGTTTGTGTAAGTGTGTGTAAGTGCGTGTAAGTGCGTGTGAGTACATGTAAGTGTGTGTAAGTATGTGTAAGTGTGTGTAAGTGCGTGTAAGTGCGTTTCAGTACGTGTAAGTTTGTGTAAGTGCGTGTAAGTTCGTGTAAGCGTGTGTAAGTACGTGTAAGTGCATGTATGTGCATGTAAGTGCGTGTAAGTACGTGTATGTGCGTGTAAGTGCGTGTAAGTGCGTGTAAGTTTGTGAAAGATTGTGTAAATGTGTGTAAGTGTGTGTAAGTACGTGTAAGTGCGTGTAAGTGAGTGTATGTGAGTGTAAGTGTGTGTAAGTGCATGTAAGTGTGTGTAAGTGCGTGTAAGTACGTGCAAGTAAGTGTAAGTACGTGGAAGTACGTGTAAGAGCGTGTAAGTACATGTAAGTACGTGTAAGTACGTGTTAGTATATGTAAGTCCGTGTAAGTACGTGTTAGTACGTGTAAGTGCAAGTAAGTTCATTTAAGCGCGTGTAAGTGCGTGTAAGTGTGTGTAAGTACGTGTAAGTACGTGTTAGTATATGTAAGTCCGTGTAAGTACGTGTTAGTACGTGTAAGTGCAAGTAAGTTCATTTAAGCGCGTGTAAGTGCGTGTAAGTGTGTGTAAGTGTATGTAAATTCATGTAAGTACATGTAAGTACGTGTAAGTACGTGTAAGTAGTTGTAAGTGCGTGTAGGTGCGTATAAGTGTATGTAAGTGCGTGTCAGTGTGTGTAAGTTCGTGTAAGTTTGTGTAAGTGCATGTAAGTGTGTGTACGTTTGTGTAAATGCGTGAAAGTGCGTGTGAGTTTGTACCAGTGCATGTAAGTGCGTGTAAGTGCATGTAAGTATGTGTAAGTGCGTGTGAGTGTGTGTGAGTACATGTAAGTACGTGTAAGTGCTTGTAAATGCGTGTAAGTTCATGTAAGTGCGTGTAAGTATATGTACATTCGTGTTTGCGCATGTAAGTGTGTGTAAGTGCGTGTAGGTGCGTGTAATTTGCTGCAATTACGTGTAAGTGCGTATAATTGCGTGTAAGTGCGTGTAAGTACGTGTAAGTTTGTATAAGTTTGCATACGTTTGTGTAAGTGCATGTAAGTACGTGGAAGTGCGTGTAAGTGAATGTAAGTGTGCGTAAGTGAGTAGAAGTGAGTGTCAGTATGTGTAAGTGTGTGTAAGTGTGTGTAAGTGCGTGTAAGTACGTGTACATATGTGTAAGTGTGTATAAGTGTGTGTATGTGCGTGTAAGTGTGTGCAAGTACATGCAAGTGCGTATAAGTAAGTGTAAGTGCGTGTAAGTATTTGTAAGTGCATGTAAGGTTGTGTAAGTGTGTGTAAGTATGTGTAAGTGCGTGTTTGTGCGTGTAAGTGTGTGCAAGTACATGCAAGTGCGTATAAGTAAGTGTAAGTGCGTGTAAGTATTTGTAAGTGCATGTAAGGTTGTGTAAGTGTGTGTAAGTATGTGTAAGTGCGTGTTTGTGCGTGTAAGTATGTGTAAGTACGTGTAACTGCGTGTAAGTGCATGTAAGTGCATGTAAGTTCATGTAAGTGCGTGTAAGTGTGTGTAGGTGCGTGTAGGTGCGTGTGAGTACGTGTATGTACGTGGAAGTGCATGTAAGTACGTGTAAGTACATGTAAGTGGGTGTAAGTGTGTTTAAGTGCGTGTAAGTGTGTGTAAGTGTGTGTAAATGCGTCTAAGTGCGTGTAAGCGCGTGTTAGTACGTGTAAGAACGTGTAAGTGCATGTAAGCTTTTATACGTTTGTGTAAGTGTGGGTAATTACGTGGAAGTGCGTATAAGTGCGTGTAAGTGCGTGTAAGTTTGCATAAGTTTGTGTAGGTGCGTGTAAGTACGTGGAAGTGAGTAAAAGTGCGTGTACATGCGTGTAAGTGTGTGTAAGTGTGTGTGAGAGCGTGTAAGCATGCGTAAGTGTGTGTAAGTGTGTGTAATTGCGTGTTAGTATGTGTAACTGCGTATAAGTGCGTGTAAGTGTGTGCAAGTACATGCAAGTGCGTATAACTGCGTGTAAGTACGTGTAGATATGTGTAAGTGCGTAGAAGTTCGTGTAAGTGTGTCTCAGTATGTGCAAGTGCGTGTTAGTGCATGTAAGTATGTGTAAGTACATGTAAGTGCGTGTAAGTGTGTGCAAAGTCATGTAAGTTCATGTAAGTGCGTGTAAGTGTGTGTAAGTACCTGTAAGTGCGTGTAAGTACGTGTAAGTGTGTATAAGTGTGTGTAAGTGCATGTAAGTGCGTGTAAGTTCGTGTAAGTGCATGCAAGTACGTGTACGTGTGTGTAAGTTTGTGTAAGTGTGTGTAAGTGTGTCTACGTTCGTGTAAGTGCATGTAAGTGCGTGTAAGTGCATGTCAGTGCGTCTAAGTTCGTGTAAGTGCATGCAAGTACGTGTACGTGTGTGTAAGTTTGTGTAAGTGTGTGTAAGTGTGTCTACGTTCGTGTAAGTGCATGTAAGTGCGTGTAAGTGCATGTCAGTGCGTCTAAGTTCGCGTAAGTACGTGTAAGTACGTGTAAGTGTGTGTAAGTGCGTGTAAGTATGACTAAGTGTGTGTAAGTACGTGTAAGTGCGTGTAAGTACGTGTAAGTGCGTGTAAGTACGTGTAAGTGTGTGTAAGCGCGTGTAAGTACGTGTAAGTTTGTGTAGGTGTGTGTAAGTATATGTAAGTGCGTGGAAGTGCGTGTAAGTGTGTTTCAGTACGTGTAAGTTTGTCTAAGTACGTGTAAGCATGTGTAAGTGCATGTAAGTGTATGTAAGTGCATGTAAGTGTATGTAAGTGCATGTAAGTATGTGTAAGTGCGTGTAAGTGCGTGTAAGTGCGTGTAAACTTGTGTAAGTCTGTGCAAATGTGTGTAAGTGTGTGTAAGTATGTGTAAGGGCGTGTAAGTGAGTGTACGTGAGTCAGTGTTGCTCTCAGGACAACGAACAACGCCACAATGTTGTTAACAACGAGCAACGTTGTAGTGAGCCTCAGTCACAACGTTGCTAATACTGTCATTATGGTGGTTTTAGTGGCAAAAAGGCAAGGCAAGTACCAACATGCAAATTTTCCACGTTGTTCATTTGCAGATACATAATTTTCTAGAGTTTATTGACACTTCCTACATTTCAACACTACAGTATTATCACAATTGCACACTTCCTATCACTTATGTAATTTACCCTTGAGCATGGTTATGCACATCTCCAAGCATGATGTTATCACATCTCACTTCAGCGTGAAGAGCATCAAAATACTTCTAAGTAGACAGAAATCTTTGGCCAACATGTGTACAAGATCAGCAGTCACACATAGCAAAGATGAGTACATGAGATGAAAAAAAGATAGAATTTTCACACTTTGCACGTTTTTTTCACATAGCTCTCTACTTCCTGCCACGTGGATGCTTAGCAGGCTTCTCTGCTGCATTGCCACGCTTTGTTCCTGATGCACTGATGGGTGCCATGGCACCATCAACTACAGGAGGTGCTCTAGCATCAGGGGAAGTAGTGCCTGCTGCCATTGCACTGCCAGTAGCAGCTTGACTGCTTGCCATTTGTGCACTGGTAGATGCCACCTCACTGCCCTCTGCTGCTGCTGGAGTCTGCATAGCTTCTGCTGGGCTCCCTTCATCATCTTCTGGCATCCCTACATCTGTTGCTGCTTGATTCCCTGCATCTGCTGCTGCCGGTGTTGCCTTTGCTGCCCCAGTCTGGCTGCTGGTACCTTGCTGGTCCTCTGAGGTAGCTATTGGTGTTTCCTCCCGCATGCGCACTCGCCGAGCATGCGGCAACATGGGGTTGTCCACCATGACACGAACATTTGCCATCACTTCAATGACATCATCATCAGCTTCCATTGCATCATCCTCTTCTCCCTCGTCCTCCCCTTCATCACTGTTGCTGCCCTCATCATCCTCGGTATGCAGTAGCTCCACCTCTCCTCCCACCTCCACAATCTCACCATCATCCTCGCTCTCTTCACCATCATCAACTTCACTTGCTGTGTCAGCTGCTGCCACAAGGCGTGCTGCCGCTCGACCACCACTTTTGCCGTAGTGCTTCCAAAGACACACATTGCAGCGCACCAGCAACTCCAACGTCCTCACCAGGAGGCGGTTCCTACGAGCAGTGTGAATGAGCTCATGGGTGGAAAAAACACACTCACACTTTGAGGAGGAGCAGGGCTGGGAAAGCACCCGCAAAGCCAAGTCACGCAGCACAGGCATACAGTGCATGTGATTCACGTGCCACTCAACAGGTGTCATGCTCCGGCAGTGTACTTTTGCAACTGCAGCAACTGCCTTTGCGTTCTTTGATGCAGTCACGATCGGCACTGGGTTGAGCATCACCTGCCCCCTCTGAAATGCATCAATCTCCTTCAGCAGGGTGTCATGCTTTTCTACTGGCACCATTGCGTCTACAACTGCCTGCCATGCCTGCATGGTTGCAGAGTCCAGAGACAGGTCATTGCCAAAGTGCTCAGGATGCAAGCGCCTAGCAGCAGCATAGAGCGGGCAGGCCATGTCCTTAGTCCAGCGTGCATTCAGCCTTGTCAGAGCAAACTGCACGTGCACCTTGGCTACCTTGGCAGGCTTCCTCCCTTTCTTCACACTCAGTGCCCTCAGCTCCTCCGAACAGTCCAGCAAACCCTCGTAGATCTCACCTGCAGTGCCACCCGGCCTGTCTGCCACCCGCAAAGCCCTCACCAAAGGCTCAAGTAAGTCCCGGAGCTGCCGCACCTGCAGCCAGAACACCCGCCGGCGAATCAGGCGGCGGGCCTCTTTCTTCCTGGCCTTGAACCCAACATCTCGCCTGCAACCCATCTACGTCCACATCTCACTCTCGACCATGGTTTCAAGGTTTTCCCTCTGATCCAACAACTGATCCACTATGAAAAAAACAGATGCAAACCTGGTCTCACACCGTGGCACGAGCATCTTCCCTCCTGTCCGTTCACGAAGCCACGACCGTGGCAGGTCATTTTCCTCACAAATGAGACAACCTTCTCACACCTGGAAATGAGAGATGCACCCTACTCGCTTTTTCCTATGTCCTTCATCACCAAGTCAATGTTGTGAGCACAGCACCCCTGGAAGAAGAGGCTTGGGTACTTCGCTTTGAGGTCACTGAATGCTTTCTTGTTGACCGGGGTATTGTCGCAGATCACTGACACCACTCTGCCTACCCCCACCGCCTCTATGGTGGCCTCAATCATGGCTGCAATGTGATCTGCATCCCGACTGAGACCGCTTGCATCTCTGGAGAAGAGGTGAACTGAACCCTGTGCATTGCAGGCCATGGCATTGTAAATGGGCCGGACCTGGCGGTCGGCCCACTCGTCCACGGCAATAGACGTGCCATAGATGTCCCAAGCCTGCTTCATGGGAGCATCCAGCTCCTCTAGCTCTTTGTCTAGCCTCGGAAGGAGATCACTGACGACGGTATTGCGGCTTGGTAGCTTGAACCCTGAACTGGTCTTCCTGGCATTCTTCACCACTTCTAGCACCACACCTTCACGGCAGAATGAGATTGGAGGAGCTCCAATGCACATGAGCTTGACAATGGACAGCTGGCACTTGTCGTTATGACCACGTTCAATGTGCTGGTCCATGGAAGATTGCCGGAAACTGGAGGCTCTCCTGATGTCAAACAGAGGTACCTTGTCGGCTGGGCTGAGTAGAGCTGACGCGGCTGGCCGAGGTTGATGACTGCTGCCAGGCTGGGCGTCCTCGTCGTCACTGTCTGGTTCCAAGGTCACCCCAGCTGCTGCTGCTGTCGTCTGCTTCTCCAGTTTCTCCCACAGCTTCACCCACGCGACCGGCTTGTCTTTGGTACCCCATTCTGGCCCAAGCCCCTTGTACAGAAGTTCTTTGTGCGGCTTCCATCCGGCCGGCGGTGGCTGCTCGCGCTCTAGGCCAAGCACGTCTCGGCACGTTGGTGGAACATGGGGGCACTTGCCGATGCTGCTGCTATCTCCAGCGAAGTGACCGCGGATGCGGTCGCAGCACCCAGACTTGATGGTACCGCAGGAACCGCACCTCAACCCTGCTTTCTTGGACTTGGTCGGGTATGGCTCGCAGTGCTTGCTGAGTTCTTTTGTCAGGTAGTCCCCCGATACCTGACGCTTCCGTGGAGGATTCCATCGGGAGGCATCAAATGGCTCGGTGACTGCGGATGGATTGGGGGACTGGACGGTCCCTGCAGCACTAGATGCTCCCCTAGAGGGCTGTGAAGATGACGGGGTCTGATGGGTTTTCATCCTGAGACGTTGTCACACACCAAGTGCCAAACGACACTTGGTGTGCAACGCTGACAGCGAAGAGAAGGGCAGTGACTTACTGCCAACAAAGCTCTTTCATCCCTCCAGACAACGCTTCCACCGACACACGCGTGCTGCACTGCGGCACGTCCCTTCACCGATGGACGCGACGCTGAGGTCGATGATTTCATGACAGCATCGTGGCCGTACACGCAGCAGGCCTGATTGATGTGGCATCGACAACGGCGATGCATGACCATCCATTTTTGAGAAATCCAAGGATCGTGGGAGTGCACATACTTAATTTTATCTTACCGTTGAAACCTTCGGGTAGCATGAAACATGGACTGCATCAAAGCAGCAATACTTCGACGCAGTATGTCGAAACCCGTTTTCAAATCCTACGAAATATGTTTAAAACTTCTTCGTGGATAAATTGAGCGTAGCGCTTGAGGGGCATCCAGCTGTACACTGCACTCAATAGGATGCACGCAGCTATTCGTTCGTTCATGTCACTTCCACCCAAAGCAGCCAATACATGGGCTACAACAGCTGACGTGTACCATGCAAGCATGCCAGGCATGCAGTGCATGCCACAGCAGTAACTGTAGCAATATCTAACAATTTTGATACCAAGAGTGAGTGAGTCGGTTACGGGGTCGATTTTTTGGTCCTTGTGTTTTTCCCGTTTTCCGAAGTGTTGAGGGTGTGTGTGACAAAATGCCCGTTTTCGGCAACCCGGGGTCACCATTAGCCCTAAAACACAACGTAGCAACAACGTTGTAGAACGTTGCTACGTTGTCGTTGCAGGGCTCCTACAACGAACAACGAGAGCAACACTGACGTGAGTGTAAGTGTGTGTAAGTGCATGTTAGTGTGTGTAAGTGCATGTAAGTGCGTGCAAGTATGTGTAAGTACGTGTAAGTGCGAGTAAGTGCGTGTAAGTACATGTAAGTACGTGTAAGTGCGTATAAGTTTGTTTAAGTGTGTGTAAGTGCGTGTAAGTGCGTGTAAGTGTATGTAAGTGCGTGTAAGTGCATGTAAATGTGTGTACGTTTGTGGAAGTATGTGAAAGTGCGTGTGAGTTTGTGTCAGTGAATGTAAGTGCGTATAAGTGCGTGTAAGTGTATGTAAGTGCGTGTAAGTGCATGTAAATGTGTGTACGTTTGTGGAAGTATGTGAAAGTGCGTGTGAGTTTGTGTCAGTGAATGTAAGTGCGTATAAGTGCGTGTAAGTATGTGCAAGTGTGTGTGAGTGTGTGTGAGTACATGTAAGTACGTGTAAGTGCTTGTTGATGCATGTAAGTTCGTGTAAGTGCGTGTAAGTATGTGTACATTCGTGTTAGTTTGTGTAAGTGTGTGTAAGTGCGTGTAGGTGCGTGTAAGTTTGTGTAAGTATGTGTAAGTGGGTGTAAGTGCGGATAAGTGTGTGTAAGTACGTGTAAGTGCGTGTAAGTTTTTATACGTTTGTGTAAGTGTGTGTAAGTACGTGGAAGTGCGTGTAAGTGCGTGTAAGTGCGTGTAAGTTCGTAGAAGTGAATGTAAGTACGTGTAAGTATGTGTAAGTGTGTGTAAGGGCGTGTAAGTGCGTATAAGTATGTGTAAGTGCATGTAAGTGTGTGTAGTTTTGTGTTGGTGCGTGTAAGTGCGTGTAAGTGCGTGTAAGTACGTGTAAGTATGTGTAAGTGTGTGTAAGGGCGTGTAAGTGCGTATAAGTATGTGTAAGTGCATGTAAGTGTGTGTAGTTTTGTGTTGGTGCGTGTAAGTGCGTGTAAGTGTGAATAAGTGTGTGCAAGTACATGCAAGTGCATGTAAGTGCGTGTAAGTGCCTGTAAGTACGTGTAAGTGCATGTAAGTTCGTGTAAGTATGTGTAAGTATGTGTAAGTGCGTGTTAGTGCGTGTGAGTGTGTGTAAGTTTGTACAAGTTCGTGTAAGTGCGTGTAAGTGCCTGTAAGTACGTGTAAGTGCATGTAAGTTCGTGTAAGTATGTGTAAGTATGTGTAAGTGCGTGTTAGTGCGTGTGAGTGTGTGTAAGTTTGTACAAGTTCGTGTAAGTGCGTGTAAGTATGTGGAAGTTCATGTAAGTACGTGTAAGTGTGTGTAAGTGCGTGTAAACATGTCTAAGTAGGGGTAAGTGCGTGTAAGTGCATGTAAGTACGTGTAAGTACGTGTAAGTGCGTAAAAGTGTATGTAAGTGCGTGTAAGTGTATGTGAGTGTGTGTAAATGTGTCTAAGTATGTGTAAGTGCGTGTAAGTGCATGTAAGTACGTGTAAGTACGTGTAAGTGCGTAAAAGTGTATGTAAGTGCGTGTAAGTGTATGTGAGTGTGTGTAAATGTGTCTAAGTATGTGTAAGTACGTATAAGTGCGTGTAAGTGCGTGTAAGCGCGTGTAAGTATGTGTAAGTACGTGTAAGTGTGTGTAAGTACGTGTAAGTGTGTGTAAGTGTGAGTAAGTGCCTTTCAGTACGTGTAAGTTTGTGTAAGTGTGTGTAAGTGTATGTAAGTGCGTGTAAGTACGTGTAAGTGCATGTAAGTGCATGTAAGTGCGTGTAAGTACGTGTAAGTGCGTGTGAGTGCGTGTAAGTAGGTGTAAGTTTGTGTAAGTGTATGTAAGTGCGTGTAAGTACGTGTAAGTGCATGTAAGTGCATGTAAGTGCGTGTAAGTACGTGTAAGTGCGTGTGAGTGCGTGTAAGTAGGTGTAAGTTTGTGTAAGTTTGTGTAAATGTATGTAAGTGTGTGTAAGTGCGTGTGAGTGCGTGTACATTTGTGTACGTGCGTGTAAGTGCATGTAAGTGTGTGTAAGTGTATTTAAGTGTGTGTAAGTGCGTGTAAGTGCATGTTAGTGTGTGTAAGTGCGTGTAAGTGCATGTAAGTGCGTGTAAGTGCATGTAAGTGTGTGTAAGTGTATTTAAGTGTGTGTAAGTGCGTGTAAGTGCATGTTAGTGTGTGTAAGTGCGTGTAAGTGCATGTAAGTGCGTGTAAGTGCATACCAATGCGTGCCTGTGTGTGCCAGTGTGTGTACGTTCGTGTAAGTGCATGTAAGTGTGTGTAAGTGTGTGTACGTGTGTCTAAGTGTGTGTAAGCATGTTTAAGTATGTGTAAGTGTGTGTAAGTGCGTGTGAGTGTGTGTACTTTCGTGTGAGTTTGTGTCAGTCCGTGTAAGTGTGTGTAAGTGCATGTAAATGTGTGCAAGTGTGTGTTAGTTTGTGTAAGTGCGTGTAGGTGTGTGTAAGTGTGTGTAAGTGTGAGTAAGTTTGTGCAAGTGTGTTTAAGTGCATGCAAGTGCGTGTAAGTACGTGTAAGTGCGTATAAGTACGTGTAAGTGCGTGTAAGTGTGTGCCAGTGTATGCAAGTGCGTGTACGTTTGTGTAAGTGTATGTTAGTGCGTGTAAGTACGTGTAAGTGTGTGTAAGTGCTACTAAGTGCGTGTAAGTGCCTGTAAGTGAGTGTAAGTGCGTGTAAGTGCGTATAAGTGCGTGTAAGCGTGTGTAAGTGTATGTAAGTGTGTGTAAGCTTGCGTGAGTTTGAGTAAGTACGTGTTAGTGTGTGTAAGTTTGTGTAAGTGCGTGTAAGTGCGTATAAGTGCGTGTAAGCGTGTGTAAGTGTATGTAAGTGTGTGTAAGCTTGCGTGAGTTTGAGTAAGTACGTGTTAGTGTGTGTAAGTTTGTGTAAATGTGTGTAAGTGCGTGTGAGTTTGTGTTAGTGCGTCTAAGTGCCTGTAAGTGCGTGTAAGCATGTGTAAGTGCGTGTAAGTGCGTATAAGTGCGTGTAAGTACGTCTAAGTGCCTGTAAGTGCCTGCAAAATGCTTGTAAGTGCGTGTAAGTACGTTTAAGTACGTGTAAGTGTGCATAAGTGTGTGTAAGAGCGTGTAAGTGCGTGTAAGTGTGTGCAGGTGCATGCAAATGCGTGTAAGTGCGTGTAAGTGTGTGTAAGTGCGTGTAAGTGTGTGTAGGTAAGTGTAAGTGCGTGTAAGTATGTGTAAGTGCGTGTACGTTTGTACAAGTTTGTGTAAGTGCGTGTAAGTATTTGAAAGTTTGTGTAAGTACGTGTAAGTGCATGTGAGTTCATGTCAGTGTGTGTAAGTGCGTATAAGTGTGTTTAAACATGTGTAAGTGCGTGTAAGTGTGTGTAAGTATGTACAAGTGCGTGAGAGTGCATGTAGTTATGTTTGAGTGCGTGTAAGTACGTGTAAGTTTGTATAAGTGCATGTAAGTGCGAGTATATTCGTGTAAATACATGTAAGTGTGTGTAAGTGCGTGTAAGTGTGTATAAGTGCGTGTACGTGCATGTAATTGCGTGTAAGTTCGTGTGAGTTCGTGTGATTTTGTGTAAGAGCGTGTAAGTTTGTGTAAGTGCGTGTAAGTGCGTGTGAGTTTGTGTTAGTGCGTGTAAGTGCGTGTAAGTGCGTGTAAGTATGTGTTAGTGCGTGTAAGTACGTGTAAGTGCGTGTGAGTGCGTATAAGTGCATGTGAGTGCGTGTAAGTGCGTGTAAGTGCATGTAAGTGCGTGTACGTTCGTGGAAGTACGTGTATGTGAATGTAAATTTCTGTAAGTGCATGTAAGTGTGTGCAAGTGTGCGTAAGTATGTGTAAGTTCGTGTCAGTGTGTGTAAAAGCGTGTTATTGCGTGTAAGTGCATGTAAGTGCATGTAAGTGTGTGCAAGTGTGCGTAAGTATGTGTAAGTTCGTGTCAGTGTGTGTAAAAGCGTGTTATTGCGTGTAAGTGCATGTAAGTGCATGTAAATGTGTGTAAGCATATGTGAGTGCGTGTAAGTATGTGTGAGTGCGTGCAAGTACGTGCAAGTGCATGTAAGTGTATGTAAGTGCGTACAAGTCTGTCAAAGTGTGTGTAAGTGCGTCTAAGTGCGTGTAAGTGTGTGTAAGTATGTGTGAGTGCGTGCAAGTACGTGCAAGTGCATGTAAGTGTATGTAAGTGCGTACAAGTCTGTCAAAGTGTGTGTAAGTGCGTCTAAGTGCGTGTAAGTGTGTGTAACTATGTGTACGTGTGTGTAAGTGCGTGCTAGTGTGTGTAAGTATGTGTAAGTGCTTGTAAGTATGTGTAAATGCGTGTAAGTGCGTCTAAGTGTGTGTTAGTGCATGTAAGTGCCTGTAAGTTTGTATAAGTGCATGTAAGTGCGTTTAAGTGCGTGTAAGTATGTGAAAGTACGTGTAAGTACGTATAAGTGCGTGTAAGTGCATGTATGTGTGTGCAAGTGCTTGTAAAGTATGTGTAAGTACGTGTAAGTGTGTATAAGTGCGTGTAAGTGTGCGCAAGTACGTGTAAGTGGGTGTAAGTGTGTGTATGTGTGTGCAAGTGTGTATACGTATGTAAGTGTATATGTAAGTACGTGTAAGTGTGTGTAAGTGCGTGTAAGTGTGTGTATGTGTGTGCAAGTGTGTATACGTATGTGTAAGTATATGTAAGTACGTGTAAGTGTGTATAAGTGCGTGTAAGTGCGTGTAAGTGCATGTAAGTGCGTGTAAGTGTGTGTAAGTACGGGTAAGTGCGTATAAGTGTGTGTAAGTATTTCTAAGTGCGTGTTAGTGCGTGTAAGTGTGTGTAAGTTTGTATAAGTAGGTGTGAGTGCGTATAAGTGCATGTAAGTTCATGTAAGTACCCGTAAGTGTGTGTAAGTGCGTGTAAGTGCGTGTGAGTTTGTGTTAGTGCGTGTAAGTGCGTGTAAGTATGTGAAAGTACGTGTAAGTACGTATAAGTGCGTGTAAGTGCATGTAAGTGCATGTAAATGTGTGTAAGTATATGTGAGTGCGTGTAAGTATGTGTGAGTGCGTGTAAGTACGGGTAAGTGCGTATAAGTGTGTGTAAGTATTTCTAAGTGCGTGTTAGTGCGTGTAAGTGTGTGTAAGTTTGTATAAGTAGGTGTGAGTGCGTATAAGTGCATGTAAGTTCATGTAAGTACCCGTAAGTGTGTGTAAGTGCGTGTAAGTGTATCTATGTAGGTGTAAGTGCGTGTAAGCACATGTAAGTACGTGTAAGTACTTGTAAGTGCGTGTAAGTGCATGTAAGTGCGTGTAAGTGTGTGTGAGTGTGTGTAAATGCGTCTAAGAATGTGTAAGTGCGTGGAAGTACGTGTAAGTGTGTGTAAGCGCTTGTAAGTATGTGTAAGTACGTGTAAGTGTAAGTAAGTATGTGTAAGTGTGTGTAAGTGCGTGAAAGTACATTTCAGTACGTGTAAGTTTGTGTAAGTGTGTGTAAGTGTGTGTAAGTACGGGTAAGTGCATGCAAGTGCATGTAAGTGCGTGTAAGTGCGTGTAAGTACGTGTAAGTTCGTGTATGTTCATGCAAATATGTGTAAGTGTGTGTAAGTGTGTGTAAGTGTGTGTACATTTGTGTAAGTGCGTGTAAGTGTATGTAAGTGTGTGTATGTGTGTTTAAGTGTGTGTAAGTGCGTGTAAGTGCATTTTAGTGTGTGAAAGTGTGTGTAAATGCATGTAAGTGCCTGTAAGTGCATGCCAATGAGTGCCTGTGTGTGCCATTGTGTGTAAGTTTGTGTAAGTGCATCTAAGTGTGTGTAAGTGTGTGTATGTGTGTGTATGTGTGTTTAAGTATGTGTAAGTGGGTGTAAGTGTGTGCAAGTGCGTGTGAGTGTGTGTACGTTTGTGTGACTTTGTGTGGATTCTGTGTAAATGTGTGTAATTACATGTAAGTATGTGTAAGTTTGTGTAAGTGCGTGTACGTGTGTGTAAGTGCGTGTAAGTGTGAGTAAGTGTGTGCAAGTGTGTGTAAGTGCATGCAAGTGTGTATAAGTACGTGTAAGTGCGTGTAAGCACGTGTAAGTGTGTATAAGTGCGTGCCAGTGTGTGCAAGTGCGTGTACGTTTGTGTAAGTGTACATAAGTGCGTGTAAGTACGTGTAAGTGCGTGTAAGTACTTACAAGTGCGTGTAAGTGCCTGTAAGTGAGTGTAAGTGTGTGTAAATGCGTACAAGTGCGTGTAAGTGTGTGTAAGTGCATGTAAGTGTGTGTAAGTTTGCGTGAGTTTGAGTAAGTACGTGTTAGTGTGTGTAAGTTAATGTAAGTGCGTGTAAGTGCGTGTGAGTTTGTGTTAG
Source organism: Penium margaritaceum (assembly GCA_023375785.1). Lineage (NCBI taxonomy): Eukaryota > Viridiplantae > Streptophyta > Zygnematophyceae > Desmidiales > Peniaceae > Penium > Penium margaritaceum. The sequence continues at coordinate 18,483 of SZWC01005747.1, read as the reverse complement.
TGCGTGTAAGTGCGTGTAAGTGCGTGTAAGTGCGTGTGAGCATGTGTAAGTACATGTAAGTGGGTGCAAGTGTATACAAGTGTGTGTACGTACGTATAAGTGCGTGTAAGTGCATGTAAGTGCCTGTAAGTGCATATAAAACATGTGTAAGTGTGTGTAAGTGCGTTTAAGTGTGTGTAAGTGTGCGTGAGTGTGTGCAAGTACGTGTAAGTGCGTGTAAGTGTGTGCAGGTGTATGCAAGTGCATGTAAGTGTGTATGAGTGTGTGTAAGTGCGTGTAAGTGTGTGTAAGTACGTGTAAGTGTGTGTAAGTATGTGTAAGTGTGTGTAAGTTTGTATAAGTTTGTGTAAGTGCGTGTAAGTGTGTGTAAGTTTGAGTAAGTACGTGTAAGTGCGTGTGAGTTCATGTCAGTGTGTGTAAGTGCGTATAGGTCTATGCAAGCGTGTGTAAGTGCCTGTAAGTGTGTGTAAGTACGTGCAAGTGCGTGAGAGTGCATGTAAGTGCGTATGAGTGCATGTGAGGACGTGTAAGTTCGTATAAGTGCATGTCAGTGTGTGTACATTCGTGTAAGTACTGTCAGGCGCGGATCCACAGCATCTCCACTGAGGAATATATGGATGTGCGGAGGGGAAATCACTGCTATCCACAGATTCGCGGAATGAGGCTTTCGCGGCCAGAGATCCGCGGAGGAGGATAACAGGGGAACCGCGGAGTGTTGGAGAACGCGCAAGGCATGCTGGCTCCCGCGATAGAATTGCGGTAGAGCGTGGGGTGGCACGGAATCTAGCAGCAATGAAGGAAAAGAGGCGGGAAACGTTGCCGCCAGAAGGCAAAAATGGCCGCGGAAAAACAGGAAAGGGAGGGAGAGCAGAGTGAGAATCCGCGGTGGGAAGAAAACATGGACCGAGCCGCGGAAAAGTAGGAGCTTCGGACGTGCAGAAACGTACGACGGCAGGACCAGAGGTCAGGCAGGAACCCAACCAATGGGGGGTCAGGGAGGGCAGCGGTAATCAAGGAGGAGGACCGGGAGGATGCACCGCGCGAAGACGAAGATTCAAGGAAGAACACAAGACCGCGGGCGTCCAAGCCGCAGACTAGAGGAAGATGTAGTAGAAGAACAGGGAATGTAGTAGTGAGGTGTATGTGTGTCAAGGATGAGACCCGTGGTGCGTGTAGCGCACCGCGCGGAGTCCAAGATAGGGGAAAGAGTGATGGGAGGTGTCTTAGGGAGCTAGTCTTGGTGGATATAAAGTAGTGGCATAGCGGAGAGACTAAGAAGAGAGAGACGATGACTGAGTAACTCTGAGAGATCTGACCAGTAACCAGAGATGCTTACCTTTTGCCTGATCATGCGCAGTTTGAGCTAATACAAGCCGATTTCCAACTCATGAGCCTGAGATCTCTGACTTGTTCAGAGCCTGATTGCCTCCTTCTATCTGATTAGTCCGCGCAAGTGTTAGTGTGGCTCACACCTACGCTTCACCCTCTGAGATCCGCAACTGTTGAGAACGTTGCAACCGTGCTCTCCGCGGAGTTGTTCCGCGGAGGACGAATACATATCCTCCGGGTTTGCGCGAAGCATGCTGCTCAATCCACCCCTCCTGAGAACAACCAAAGATTCCGCTGAGTGCTGTCATCACCAGGGAACACAAGTTGGGTAAAGAGTGCTGTTGGAGACTCCGCGGCCTTGCACACGACCGCGGAACGGGGTTTCGCGGGCGAAGGAGTCAGAGGCCACGAGGTAGCGGACTCTCGTGCGTGCAAGGAGGGAGCCGCAGAGTACTACCCACGACTGGGACCCAGAAGGTGTGAAGCATCCGCGGAAGACCAGGAGTGGTAGCGGAGCAGTGGCCAGCGGGTGCTGCCCAGAACCGCGGAACGGCAAGATCGCGGAACAGACCAAGCGCGGACTAAGAGAGCGCGGAGGTAACATTGTGCGCGGCAAAATTGGGGGCATCAAGTACGTGTAAGTGTAAGTGCGTGTAAGAATGTGTAAGTGCGTGTACCTGCGTGAAATTGCGTGTAAGTTTGTATAAGTTTGTGTAACATCATGTAAGTGCGTGTAAGTTTGTGTAAGTGCGTGTAAGAATGTGTAAGTGCGTGTACCTGCGTGAAATTGCGTGTAAGTTTGTATAAGTTTGTGTAACATCATGTAAGTGCGTGTAAGTTTGTGTAAGTGCGTGTAATAGCGTGTGAGTTCGTGTTAGTGCATGTTAGTGCGTTTAAGTGCGTGTAAGTACGTGTAAGTGCGTGTAAGTATGTGTAAGTGCGTGTGAGTACGTATAAGTGCGTGTGAGTGTGTGTAAGTGCGTGTAAGTGCATGTAAGTGCATGTAATATTGTGTAAGTGTGTCTAAGTGCGTGTACATTTGTGTCAGTGCATGTAAGTGCGTGTAAGTTCGTGTAAGTGTGTCTAAGTGCGTGTACATTTGTGTAAGTGCATGTAAGTGCGTGAAAGTGTGCGTAAGTATGTGTAAGTTTGTGTCAGTGCGTGTAAGTGCATGTAATTACATGTAAGTGCATGTAAGTGCATGTGAATGCGTGTAAGACTGTGTGAGTGCGTGTAAGTGTGTGTAAGTGCATGCAAGTGCGTGCAAGTGCGTGTAAGTGCATGTAATTACATGTAAGTGCATGTAAGTGCATGTGAATGCGTGTAAGACTGTGTGAGTGCGTGTAAGTGTGTGTAAGTGCATGCAAGTGCGTGCAAGTGCGTGTAAGTGCGTGTAAGTGCGTACAAGTTTGTGTAAGTGTGTGTAAGTGCGTCTAAGTACGTGTAAGTTCGTGTTACTATGTGTAAGTGTGTGTAAGTGCGTGCTACTGTGTGTAAGTACGTGTAAGTGCGTGTAAGTATGTGTAAGTGCGTGTAAGTGCGTCTAAGTGTGTGTAAGTGCATGTAAGTGCTTTTAAGTTTGTATAAGTGTGTGTAAGTGCGTTTAAGTGCGTGTAAGTACGTGAAAGTGTGTGTAAGTATGTGTAAGTGCGTGTAAGTGCGTGTATGTGTGTGTAAGTGCCTGTAAAGTGCGTGTAAGTATGTGTAAGGGCGTGTAAGTACGTGTAAGTGAGTGTAAGTGCGTGTAAGTGTATGTAATTGTGTGTAAGTGCATGCCAGTGTGTGCCATTGTGTGCCAGTGCATGTAAGTTTCTTTAAGGACGTGTAAGTGTGTGAAAGTGCGTGTAAGTGCGTGTAAATGCATGTAAGGGCGTGTAAGTGTGTGTAACTACGAGTAAGTGCATGTAAGTATGTGTATGTGCGTGTAATTGTGTATACGTGTCTCTAAGTGTGTGTAAGTGTGTGTAAGTGTGTGTAAGTGGGTGTAAGTGCGTGTGAGTGGGTGTAAGTTTGTGTGAGTTTGTGTGAGTGCTTGTAAGTACGTGTATGTGCATGTAATTACATGTAAGTGCATGAAAGTTTGTGTAAGTCCGTGTAAGTGTGTTTAAGTATGTGTAAGAGTGTGGAAGTGCATGTTGGTGCGTGTAAGTGTGTGTAAGTATATGCAAGTGCGTGTAAGTGTGTGTAAGTGTGTGTAAGTGCATGTAAGTACTTGTAAGTATGTGTAAGTGCGTGGAAGTGCGTGTAAGTGCGTGTAAGTATGTGTAAGTGTGTGTAAGTATATGCAAGTGCGTGTAAGTGTGTGTAAGTGTGTGTAAGTGCATGTAAGTACTTGTAAGTATGTGTAAGTGCGTGGAAGTGCGTGTAAGTGCGTGTAAGTATGTGTAAGTGCGTGTTAGTACGTGTAAGCAGGTGTAAGTACGTCAAAGTGTGTGTAAGTATGTGTAAGTGAGTGTAAGTTTGTGTTAGTGCATGTAAGTGCGTGTAAGTGCGTGTAAGTGCATATACGTGCGGGTACGTGTGTGGAAGTGCATGTAAGTATGTTTAAGTGTGTGTAAGTGCATGTAAGTGCGTGTAAGTGCGTGTAAGTGCATATACGTGCGGGTACGTGTGTGGAAGTGCATGTAAGTATGTTTAAGTGTGTGTAAGTGCGTGCCAGTGCGTTCCTGTACGAGTAAGCTCGTGTAAGCACGTGTAAGTATGTGTAAGTGTGTGTAAGTGTGCGTAAGTGTGTGTAAGTGCGTGTAAGTACGTATAAGTGCGTGTAAGTGCATGTAAGTGTGTGTGGAAGTGCGTGTAAGTGCATGTATGCTCGTGTTAGTGCATGTAAGTGCGTGTAAGTGTGTGTAAGTGCGTGTAAGTACGTATAAGTGCGTGTAAGTGCATGTAAGTGTGTGTGGAAGTGCGTGTAAGTGCATGTATGCTCGTGTTAGTGCATGTAAGTGCGTGTAAGTGTGTGTAAGTGTGTGTAAGTGTGTGTGAGTGCATGTACGTGCGTGTGAGTACGTGTAAGTATATGTATGTTTGTGTAAGTACATGTAAGTGCGTGTACGTTCCTATAAGTGCGTGTAAGTGTGTGTAAGTACGTGAAAGCGTGTGTAAGTGGGTGTATGTGTTTGTAACTACGTGTAGGCTCTTGTAAGTTTGTGTATGTTTGTGTAAGTTCTTGTGAGTTTGTGTAAGAGCGTGTAAGTGGGTGTGAGTTCGTGTCAGTACGTGTAAGTGTGTGTAAGTACGTGTAAGTATATGTATGTTTGTGTAAGTTCTTGTGAGTTTGTGTAAGAGCGTGTAAGTGGGTGTGAGTTCGTGTCAGTACGTGTAAGTGTGTGTAAGTGCGTATAAGTGGGTGTAACTGCATGTAAGTGTGTGTAAGTGTGTGTAAGTACGTGTAAGTATGTGTAAGGGCGTGTGAGTACGTGTAAGTATGCGTGAGTACGTGTAAGTGCGTTTAAGTGCGTGTAAGTGCGTGTAAGTTCGTATAAGTGCTTGTAAAAGTGGAAGTGCGTGTAAAAGCGTTTAAAGTTCATGTAATTGCCTATAAGTGCATGCAAGTGGGTGAAAGTGCGTGTAAGTGCGTGTAAGTGCGTGTAAGTTCGTATAAGTGCTTGTAAAAGTGGAAGTGCGTGTAAAAGCGTTTAAAGTTCATGTAATTGCCTATAAGTGCATGCAAGTGGGTGAAAGTGCGTGTAAGTGCGTGTAAGTGCGTGTAAGTGCGTGTAAGTGCGTGTAAGTGCCTGTAACGTGTGTGTAAGTGCATGTACGTATGTGTAAGTGCATTTAAGTGCGTGTAAGTGTGTGTAATTGCGTGTTAGTACGTGTAAGTGTGTGTACGTGCATGCAAGTGCGTGTTAGTGTGTGTCAGTATGTATAAATGCATGTAAGTGCATTAAGTGCGTGTCAGTTTGTGTAAGTGCGTCTAAGTATGTGTAAGTGCATGTTAGTACGTGTAAGTACGTGTTAGTGTGTGTCAGTATGTATAAATGCATGTAAGTGCATTAAGTGCGTGTCAGTTTGTGTAAGTGCGTCTAAGTATGTGTAAGTGCATGTTAGTACGTGTAAGTACGTGTAAGTACGTATAAGTGTGTGTAATTATGTGTGAGTGCGTGTAAGTTTGTGTAAGTGCATGTAAGTACGTGAAAGTGTGTGTAAGTACGTGTAAGTGCGTGTAAGTGCGTGTAAGTATGTTGAAGTACGTGTAAGTGCGTGTAAGTGCATATAAGTGGGTGTATGTACGTGTACGTGTGTGCCAGTGTGTCCCAGTGCGTGCCAGTGTGTGTAGGTTCGTGTAAGTGCGTGTAAGTGTGTGTAAGTGCGTATAAGTGCATGTAAGTGCGTGTAAGGGCGTGTAAGTGTGTATAAGTGCATGTAAGTGTTACTGCGTATAAGTGCATGTAAGTATGTGTAAGTAGGTGTAAGTGCGTGTAAGTGCGTGCTAGTGCATGTAAGTTCGTGTAAGTGTGTGTAAGTGCATGTAAATGTGTGTAAGTATGTGTAAGTGTGTGTAAGTGTGCGTAAGTACATGCAAGTGCATATAAGTACGTGTAAGTACGTGTAAGTGCGTGTAAGTGTGTGTAAGTCATGCAAGTGCGTGTAAGTGTGTGTACGTTTGTGTAGGTTTGTGCAAGTACGTGTAAGTGTGCGTAAGTTTGTGTAAGTACGTGTAAGTATGTGTGAGTTCGTGTCAGTACGTGTAAGTGCATGTAAGTGTGTGTAAGTGCATGTAAGTACGTGTAAGTGTGTGTATGTGCGTGTAAGTGTGTGTAAGTGCATGTAATTGTGTATGAGTGCGTGTAAGTGCGTGTGAGCTTGTGTAAGTGCGTGTAAGTTTGTGTAAGTGCATGTAAGTGTGTGTAAGTGCATGTAATTGTGTATGAGTGCGTGTAAGTGCGTGTGAGCTTGTGTAAGTGCGTGTAAGTTTGTGTAAGTGCATGTAAGTGTGTGTGTATTCGTGTGCGTGTGTGTAATTGTAGGAATGTGTAAGTGCGTGTAAGTGCATGTAAGTGTGTGTAATTGCATGTAATTACGTGTGAGTTCGTGTAAGTTCCTAGAAGTGCGTGTCAGTTTGTGTAAGTGCGTGTAAGTGCGTGTGAGTTTATGTCAGTGCGTGTAAGTGCGTGTAAGTACGTATAAGTATGTGTAAGTGCATATAAGTGGGTGTAAGTACGTGTAAGTTCGTGTAAGTGTGTGTGAGTGCGTGTAAGTGTATGTGAGTGCATGTAAGTGCGTGTAAGTGCGTACAAGTGCATGTAAGTTCGTGTAAGTACGTGTAAGTGCGTGTACGTTTGTGTAAACGCGTATAAGTGTGTGAAAGTGCGTGTAAGTGCGTGTAAACTTGTATCAGTGTGTGTAAGTGCGTGTAAGTACGTGTTAGTGTGTGTAATTGCGTGTAAGTGCGCTAAGTGCGTGTAAGTGCGTGCAAGTGCGTGTAAGTGCGTGTGAGTGCATCTAAGTACGTGTAAGTGCGTGCAAGTGCATGTATGTGCATGTAAGTACGTGTCAGTGTGTATACGTTCGAGTAAGTGCGTGTAAGTACGTGTAAGTGTGTGTAACTACGTGTAAGTACGTGTAAGTGTGTGTAAGTGCATGTAAGTACGTGTCAGTGTGTATACGTTCGAGTAAGTGCGTGTAAGTACGTGTAAGTGTGTGTAACTACGTGTAAGTACGTGTAAGTGTGTGTAAGTGCATGTAAGTGCGTGTAAGTACGTGTAAGTGCGTGTAATTCTGTGTAAGTGTGTGTAAGTGCGTGCAAGTCTGTGAAAGTGCAGTTGAGTTCGTGTAAGTGTGTGTAAGTACATGTAAGTATGTGTAAGTACATCTAAAGTGTGTGTAAGTGCGTGTAAGTGCGTGTAAGTACATGTAACTGCGTGTAAGTTCTTGTAAGTGTATGTAAGTGTGTGTGAATTTCTGTAAGTGTGTGTAAGTGTGTGTAAGTATATGTAAGTGCCTATAAGTGCGTGCAAGTGCATGTGAGTGTGTATAAGTGTGTGTAAGTGCATGTAAGTTTGTGTAATGCATATAAGTGCATGTACGTTTGTATAAGTGCGTGTAAGTGCGTGTAAGTGTGTGTAAGTACGTGTAGGTGTAGGTAAGTGCATGTGAGTATGTGTAAGTGTATGTGAGTGTCTGTAAGTTCGTGTAAGTACGGGTAAGTGTGTGTGCATTTGTGTAAGTGCGTGTAAGTATGTGTAAGTGCATCGAACTGCGTGTAAGTTCGTATCAGTGCGTGTAAGTGCCTTTAAGTGCATATAAGTACGTGTAATTATGTGTAAGTGCATGTAAGTGTGTGTAAGTGCGTGTGAGTGTGTGTAAGTGTGTGTAAGTGCGTGCAAGTACGTTTAAGTGCGTGTAAGTGCGTGTAAGTATGTGTAAGTGTGTTTAAGTGCATGCAAGTGCATGCAAGTACGTGTAAGTGTGTGTAAGTGCATGTAAGTGCGTGTAAGTGCGTATAAGTGGGTGTAAGTACGTTTTAGTACGTGTAAGTATATGTAAATGCGAGTTAGTGTGTGTAAGTACGTGTAAGTGCATGTAAGTGCGTGTAAGTGCGTGTGAGTACGTGTAAGTACATGTAAGTGCGTGTAAGTGCGTGTGAGTACGTGTAAGTACATGTAAGTGCGTGTAAGTGCGTGTGAGTACGTGTAAGTACATGTAAGTGCGTGTAAGTGCGTGTGAGTACGTGTAAGTACATGTAAGTGCGTGTAAGTGCGTGTGAGTACGTGTAAGTACATGTAAGTGCGTGTAAGTGCGTGTGAGTACGTGTAAGTACATGTAAGTGCGTGTAAGTGCGTGTGAGTACGTGTAAGTACATGTAAGTGCGTGTAAGTGCGTGTGAGTACGTGTAAGTACATGTAAGTGCGTGTATGTGCGTGTCAGTGCGTGTAAGTGCGTGTAAGTGGGTGTAAGTGCGTGAAAGCACGTGTAAGTGCATGTAAGTGTGTGTAAGTGCGTGTGAGTGTGTGTAAGTGTACGTAAGTACGTGTAAGTGCGAGTAATTGTGTGTGACTTCATGGAACTTTGTGTACGTTTAAGTAAGTGCGTATAACTTTGCATAAGTACGTGTAAGTGCGTGTGAGTTCATCTGAGTACGTGTAAGTGCGTGTAAGTGCGTGTATGTGCGTGTAAGTGCGTGTAAGTGCATGTAAGTGCCTGTTAGTGCATGTACGTACATGTAAGTACGTGTGAGTACGTGTAAGTACGTGTGTGCGCATGTAAGTACGTGTAAGTGCATGTAAGTACGTGTAAGTTTGTGTAAGTACGTGTAAGTGCGTGTAAGTGCGTGTAAGTGCGTATATATGCATGTAAGTTTGTGTCAGTGTGTGTAAGTGCGTGTATGTGCATGTAAGTGCGTGTAATTATGTGTAAGTGCATGCAAGTGTGTGTAAGTGCATGTGAGTGTGTGTATGTACGTGTAAGTACGCGTAACTGCGTATAAGTTTGTATAAGTATGTATAAGTGTGTGTAAGTGCGTGTAAGTGTGTGAGAGTGCGTGTAAGTGCGTGTAAGTGCATGTGAGTGTGTGTATGTACGTGTAAGTACGCGTAACTGCGTATAAGTTTGTATAAGTATGTATAAGTGTGTGTAAGTGCGTGTAAGTGTGTGAGAGTGCGTGTAAGTGCGTGTAAGTACGTGTAAGTACTTGTAAGTATGTGTTAGAATGTGTAAGTATATACAAGTGTGTGTTAGTGCGTGTAAGCGCGTGTAAGTACGTGGAAGTGTGTGTAAGTGCGTGTAAGTGCATGTGAATTCATGTAAGTGTGTATAAGTACGTGCAAGTGTATGTAAGTGTGCGTTGGTGCGGGTAACTGCGTGTAAACATGTGTAAGTGCGTGTAAGTGTGTGTAAGTGCGTGTGAGTGCGTGTAAGTGCGTGTAAGTGCGTGCAAGTATGTGTAAGTGCGTGTAAGTGCATTTAGGTGTGTGTAAGTGTGTGTATGTGCGTGTAAGTGCGTGTAAGTTCGTGTAAGTTTGTATAAGTACTTGTAAGTGTGTGTAAGTTTGTGTTAGTGCATGTATGTGCGTGTGAGCTTGTGTTTGTGCGTGTAAGTGGGTGTAAGTGCGTGAAAGCACGTGTAAGTGCATGTAAGTGTGTGTAAGTGCGTGTAAGTGTGTGTAAGTGCATGTATGTGCGTGTGAGCTTGTGTTTGTGCGTGTAAGTGGGTGTAAGTGCGTGAAAGCACGTGTAAGTGCATGTAAGTGTGTGTAAGTGCGTGTAAGTGTGTGTAAGTGCATGTGAGTGCATGTGAGTGCGTGTGAGTACGTATAAGTGCGTGTAAGTTCATGTAAGTACATGTAACTGCGTGTACATTCCTGTAAGTATGTGTAGGTGTGTGTAAGTGCGTGTAAGTGCGTGTAAGTTCATGTAAGTACATGTAACTGCGTGTACATTCCTGTAAGTATGTGTAGGTGTGTGTAAGTGCGTGTAAGTGCGTGTAAGTACCTGTAAGTGTGTGTAACTGTGTGTAAGCTCTTGTAAGTTTGTGTAAGTTTGTGTAAGAGCGTGTAAGGGCGTGTGAGTTCGAATCTGTACGTGTAAGTACGTGTAAGTACGTGTAAGTGCATATAAGTGCATGTAAGTACGTGTAAGTACGTGTAAGTGCGTGTAAGTTTGTGTAAGAGCGTGTAAGGGCGTGTGAGTTCGAATCTGTACGTGTAAGTACGTGTAAGTACGTGTAAGTGCATATAAGTGCATGTAAGTACGTGTAAGTACGTGTAAGTGTTTGTAAGCATGTGTAAGTACGTGTGAGTACGTGAAAGTATGTGTAAGCGGATGTAAGTGCCTGTAAGTTTGAATAACTGCGTGTAAGTACGTGCACATTCGTGTAAGTGTGTGTAAGTGCATGTAAGTGCGTGTAAACACATGTAAGTGCGTGTAAGTGCGTGTAAGTACGTGTAATTGCGTGTCAGTGCATGTAAGTGCGTGTAAGTACGTGTACATTCGTGTAAGTGTGTGTAAGTGCATGTAAGTGCGTGTAAACACATGTAAGTGCGTGTAAGTGCGTGTAAGTACGTGTAATTGCGTGTCAGTGCATGTAAGTGCGTGGAAGTACGTGTAAGTGCCTGTGAGTGCGTGTAAGTGTGTATAAGTACATGCAAGTGCATGTAAGTGTGTGTAAGTGCGTATACGTTTGTGTAAGTACGTGTAAGTGCGTGTAAGTGCGTGTAAGTACGTGTAAGTGCCTGTGAGTGCGTGTAAGTGTGTATAAGTACATGCAAGTGCATGTAAGTGTGTGTAAGTGCGTATACGTTTGTGTAAGTACGTGTAAGTGCGTGTAAAGGCGTGAAAGTGTGTGTAACTTTGTGTAAGTTTGTGTAATTGGGATTAAGTGCGTATAAGTGTATGTAAATGCATGGGAGTGCGTAGAAAAAACGTGTAAGTTTGTGTAAGTGCGTGTGAGTGCATGCAAGTGGGTGAAAGTGCGTGTAAGTGTGTGTAAGTGCGTATAAGTGTATGTAAATGCATGGGAGTGCGTAGAAAAAACGTGTAAGTTTGTGTAAGTGCGTGTGAGTGCATGCAAGTGGGTGAAAGTGCGTGTAAGTGTGTGTAAGTGCGTGTAAGTGCGTGTAAGTGCGTGTAAAGTGTTTGTAAGTGTGTGTACGTACGTGTAAGTGCATTTAAGTGTGTGTAAGTGAGTTTAAGTGCGTGTTAGTGTATGTAAGTGTGTGCAAGTGCATGCAAGTGCGTGTCCGTGCGTGTCTGAACGAGTACGTGCATGTAAGTGCATATAAGTGCATGTCACTTTGTGTAAGTGCGTGTAAGTATGTCTAAGTACGTGTTGGTGCGTGTAAGTATGTGTAAGTACGTATAAGTGCGTGTAAGTGCGTATAAGTGCGTGTAAGTTTGTGTAAGTGCATGTAAGTATATGTAAGTGCATGTAAGTACGTGTAAGTGTGTGTAAGTGGGTGTAAGTGTGTGTAAGTGCGTGTAAGTGCATTTAACTGCATGTAAGTGCGTATAAGTATGTGTACGTGTGCGCCACTGTGTGCCAGTGCGTGCCAGTGTGTGTAAGTTTGTGTAAGTATGTGTAAGCGCGTGTAAGTGCGTGTAAGTGCATGTAAGTGCGTGTAAGGGCGTGTAAGTGTGTTTAAGTGCGTGTAAGTGTGTGTAAGTTTGTGTAAGTATGTGTAAGCGCGTGTAAGTGCGTGTAAGTGCATGTAAGTGCGTGTAAGGGCGTGTAAGTGTGTTTAAGTGCGTGTAAGTGTTAGTGCGTGTAAGTGCCTGTAAGTGTGTGCTAGTGCGTGCTAGTGCGTGTAAGTTCGTGTAAGTGTGTGTAAGTACATGTAAGTGCATGTAAGTACGTGTAAGTGTGTGTAAGATGTGTAAGTACGTGTAAGTGTATATAAGTGCGTATAAGTACGTGTAAGTGCGTGTAAGTGTGTGTAAGTACATGTAAGTGCGTGAAAGTACCTGCAAGTTTGTGAAAGTTTGTGTAAGTATGTGTAAGTGCGTGTGAGTTCGTGTCAATACGTGTAAGTGGGTGTAAGTTTGTGTAAGTGCATGTAAGTGTGTGTAAGTGCGTGTAAGTGGGTGTAAGTGCGTGTAAGTGTATTTGAATGTGTGCAAGTGCGTGTGAGCTTGTGTAAGTGCGTATAGTTCGTGTAAGTGCATGTAAGTACGTGTACGTTCGTGTACATGCGTGTAAGTGTAAGTGCGTGTAAGTACATATAAGTAGGTGTATGTGCGTATAAGTGGGTGTAAGTGCGTGTAAGTTTGTGTAATTGTATGAGAGTGCGTGTAAGTGTATGTGAGTGCGTGTAAGTGCGTGTAAGTGTATAGAAGTACGTGTAAGTTTGTGTAAGTGCGTGTAAGTGCGTGTTTGTTCGTGTAAGTACGTACAAGTGTGTGTAAGTATGTGTAAGTACGTGTAATTTTGTGTGAGTGTGTGTAAGTGCGTACAAGTATGTGTAAGTGTATGTAATTGCATACAAGTGCATTTAAGTGCGTGTAAGTGCGAGTAAGTGCCTGTAAGTATGTGTAAGTGCGGATGCGTTGGTGTAAGTGCATACAAGTACGTGTAAGTATGTGTAACTGCGTGTAAGTGTCTGTAAGTGCGTGTAAGTGCGTGTAAGTTTGTGTAAGTACGTGTAAGTATGTGTAAGTGCGTGTAAGTATGTGTAACTGCGTGTAAGTGTCTGTAAGTGCGTGTAAGTGCGTGTAAGTTTGTGTAAGTACGTGTAAGTATGTGTAAGTGCGTGTAAGTGCATGTAAGTGTGTGTAAGTGCGTGTAAGTGTGTGTAAGTTTATGTAAGTGTGTGTAAGTGTGTGCAAGTTCGTGAAAGTGCGTGTAAGTGCGTGTAAGTGTATGTAAGTGCGTGTAAGTTTGTGTAAGTACGTCTTAAGTGTGTGTAAGTTCGTGTAAGTACGTGTGAGTATGTATGACTGTGTGTAAGTACGTGTAAGTGCGTGTAAATGAGTGTAAGTGCGTGTAAATGAGTGTAAGTGCGTGTAAGTTTGTGTAAGAGCGTGTAAGTGCGTGTAAGTATGTGTAAGTGCATATAAGTGCGTGTAAGTGCTTGTAAGTGCGTGTAAGTCTGTGTAAGTGCGTGTGAGTACGTGTAAGTGCATGTGAGTGCATGTAAGAGCATCTAAGTTTGTGTAAGTACGTGTAAGTGCATGTACGTTTGTATAAGTGTGTGTAAGTGTGTGTAAGTGAGTGTAAGTGCGTGTAAGTGCATATAAGTGCGTGTAATGGCGTGTAAGTTCATGTAAGTTTGTGCAAGTTCGTGTAAGTGTGTGTAAGTGTGTGTAAGTGAGTGTAAGTGCGTGTAAGTGCATATAAGTGCGTGTAATGGCGTGTAAGTTCATGTAAGTTTGTGCAAGTTCGTGTAAGTGTGTGTAAGTTTGTGTAAGTGCATGTAATTGTGTGTGAGTTCATGTCAGTGCGTATAAGTGCGTGTAAGTGCGTGTAAGTGTATGTAAGTGTGTGTACATGCGTGTAAGTGTGTATAAGTGCATGTAGGTGTGTGTAAGTGCATGTGAGTGCATGTAAGTGCGTGTAAGTGCGTGTAAGTGTGTCTAAGTACGTATCAGTGTGTGTAAGTGCATGTAAGTGCATGTAAGTGCGTGTAATTACGTGTAAGTGCATGTAAGTGCGTGTAAGTGCGTGAAATTGTGTGTGTGTGTGTGTGTGTGTGTGTAAGTGCGTGTACATGCGTGAAAGTGTGTGTAACTGCGTGTAAGTGCGTGCAAGTACGTGTAAGTGCGTGTAAGTGCGTGTAAGTGCATGTAAGTATGTGTAAGTGCGTGTACATGCGTGAAAGTGTGTGTAACTGCGTGTAAGTGCGTGCAAGTACGTGTAAGTGCGTGTAAGTGCGTGTAAGTGCATGTAAGTATGTGTAAGTGCGTGTAAGTGTGTGTAAGTGTGCGTAAGTGCGTGTAAGTACGTGTAAGTGTGTGCAAGTGCATGCAAGTTCATGAAAGTACTGGTAAGTGTGTGTGAGTTTGTGTAAGTGCGTGTAAGTGTGTGTAAGTGTGCGTAAGTGCGTGTAAGTACGTGTAAGTGTGTGCAAGTGCATGCAAGTTCATGAAAGTACTGGTAAGTGTGTGTGAGTTTGTATAAGTGCGTGTAAGTGCCTATAAGTGGGTGTAAGTGCAATTCAGTACGTGTAAGTATATGTAAGTACGTGTTGGTACGTGTAAGTATGTGTGGATATGTGGAAGTCCGTGTAAGTGCATATAAGTGCGTGTAAGTTTGTGTAAGTGTGTGTAAGTGCGTGTAAGTGTATGTAAGTACATGTATGTGCATGTAAGTGCGTGTAAGTGCGTGTGAATTTGTGAAGTGTGTGTCAGTGCATGCTAGTGTATGCTAGTGTGTGTAAGTTTTTGTACGTGCGCGTAAGTGCGTTTAAGTGCATGTAAGTGCGTATAAATGCGTGTAAGGGTGTGTATATGCGTGTAAGTGCGTGTAAGTATGTGTAAGTGCGTGTAGGTAGGTGTAAGTTTGTGTAAGTTCGTGTATGTGGGTGTAAGTGTGTGTAAGTTCGTGTAAGTGCGTGTAAGTACGTGTGATTTTGTGTCAATAAGTGTAAGTGCGTGTAGGTAGGTGTAAGTTTGTGTAAGTTCGTGTATGTGGGTGTAAGTGTGTGTAAGTTCGTGTAAGTGCGTGTAAGTACGTGTGATTTTGTGTCAATAAGTGTAAGTGCGTTTAAGTGCGTGTAAGCATGTGTAAGTGCGTGTAAGTGCGTGTACGTATGTATAAGTTTGTGTAAGTGCGTGTAAGTGCGTGTAAATTTGTGTTTGTACGTGTAAGTGCGTGTAAGCATGTGTAAGTGCGTGTAAGTGCGTGTACGTATGTATAAGTTTGTGTAAGTGCGTGTAAGTGCGTGTAAATTTGTGTTTGTACGTGTAAGTGCATGTAAGTGAGTGGAAGTGCATGTAAGTGTGTGTAAGTGTCTGTAAGTGTGTGTAAGTGCGTGTAAGTGCATGTAAGTGTGTGTAAGTGTGTGTTATTGCGTGTGAGTGCATGTAAGTGCGTGTAAGTGCATGTAAGTGCGTGTAAGTATGTGTAAGTGCGTGTGAGTGCGTGTAAGTGCGTATAAGTGTTTGCAAGTGCGTTTAAGTACGTGTAAGTGCGAGTAAGTGCGTATACGTTTGTGTAAGTGCGTGTAATTGCGTGTAAGTGCGTGTAAGTACGTGGAACTTTGAATAAGTTTGTATAAGTGTGTGTAAGTGCGTGTAAGTTTGTGTAAAAGGGTGTAAGTGTGTGTAAGTGCGTGTAATTGCGTGTAAGTGCGTGTAAGTACGTGGAACTTTGAATAAGTTTGTATAAGTGTGTGTAAGTGCGTGTAAGTTTGTGTAAAAGGGTGTAAGTGTGTTTAGGTGGGTGTAAGTGTGTGTAAGTGTGTATAAGTGCCTGTACGTACGTGTAAGTACGTCTAAGTTTGTGTAAGTACATGTAGGTGTGTGCAAATGCGTGAAAGTACGTGTAAGTGCGTGTAAGTGCGTGTTAGTGTGTTTAACTACCTGTAAAGTGCGTATAAGTGCGTGTAAGTGTGTGTGGGTGCGTATAAGTGCGTGTAAGTGTGTGCAAGTGCGTGTAAGTACATGTAAGTGCGTATAAGTACGTGTACGTTTGTGTAAGTACGTGTCACTGCGTGTAAGTGCGTGTAAGTGTGTGTGGGTGCGTATAAGTGCGTGTAAGTGTGTGCAAGTGCGTGTAAGTACATGTAAGTGCGTATAAGTACGTGTACGTTTGTGTAAGTACGTGTCACTGCGTGTAAGTGCGTGTAAGTACGGGTAACTTCGTATACGTTTGTGTAAATGCGTGTAAATGCATGTAAGCTTGTTTAAAAGGGCTTAATTGTGTATAAGTGCGTGTAAGTGTGTGTAAGTGTGTGTAAGTTTGTGTAAGTGCGTGTAAGTGTTTGTGAGTTTGTGACATTGCGTGTAAGTTTGAATAAGTACGTCTAAGTACATGTATGTGCGTGTAAGTGGGTGTAAGTGCGTGTAAGTTTGTGTAAGTGCGTGTAAGTGTTTGTGAGTTTGTGACATTGCGTGTAAGTTTGAATAAGTACGTCTAAGTACATGTATGTGCGTGTAAGTGGGTGTAAGTGCGTGTAAGTTTGTGTAAGTGTGTGTGGTTGCATGTAAGTGCGTGTAAGTGCGTGTAAGTATGTGTAAGTGCGTATAAGTACGTGTAAGTGCGTGTAAGTGCGTGTAAGTACATGTAAGTGCTTGTAATTGCGTGTAAGTGCGTGTAAGTGCGTGTAAGTATGTGTAAGTGCGTATAAGTACGTGTAAGTGCGTGTAAGTGCGTGTAAGTACATGTAAGTGCTTGTAATTGCGTGTAAGTGCGTGTAAGTTCATGTAAGTGTGTGTACGTGCATGCAAGTTTGTGAAAGAGTTAGGAAGTGTGTGTAAGTGTGTGTAAGTGCATGTAAGTACGTGTAAGTACATCTAAAATGTGTATAAGTACGTGTAAGTGCGTGTAAGTACATGTAACTGCGTGTAAGTACGTGTAAGTGCGTATAAGTGCGTGTACGTTTGTGTAAGTGCGTGTAAGTGTGTGTAAGTATATGTAAGTGCGTATAAGTGCGTGTAAGTGCGTGTAAGTGTGTGTAAGTGCGTGTGAGTGCGTGTGAGTGCGTGTAAGTGCGTGTGAGTGCGTGTAAGCGCATGTAAGATTCTGTAAGTGCGTGTAAGTGCATGTACGTTTGTATATGTGCGTGTAAGTGTGTGTAAGTGCATGTAAGTGCGTGTAAGTGCGTGTAAGTGCATGTAATTGTTTGTAAGTTCATTTAAGTTTGTGTAACTTTGTGTAAGTGCGTGTAAGTTGGTGTAAGTGCCTGTGAGTTCATGTCAGTGCGTATAAGTGCGTGTAAGTGCGTATAAGTGCGTGTAAGTGAGTGTAAATGCGTGGAAGTGTGTGTAAGTGCGTGTACGTGTCGGTAAGTGCATGTGAGTACGTGTACGTGCGTGTGAGTGCGTGTAAGTTCGTGTAAGTTCGGGTAAGTGCGTGTACGTTCGTGTAAGTGCGTGTAAGTACGTGTAAGTGCGTCTAACTGCGTGTAAGTTTGTATCAGTGCATGTGAGTGCGTGTAAGTGCATGTATCTACGTGTAATTATGTGTAAGTGCGTGTAAGTACGTGTAAGTGCGTCTAACTGCGTGTAAGTTTGTATCAGTGCATGTGAGTGCGTGTAAGTGCATGTATCTACGTGTAATTATGTGTAAGTGCATGTCAGTGCGTGTATGTACGTGTAAGTACGTGTGAGTACGTGTAAGTGTGTGTAAGTACGTGTGAGTACGTGTAAGTGTGTGTAAGTACGTGTGAGTACGTGTAAGTGCGTGTAAGTGCGTATGAGTTCGTGTAAGTGTGTGGTAGTGCGTGTTTGTGCGTGTAAGTATGTGTAAGTGTGTTTAAGTGCATGCAAGAGCATGAAAGTACATGTAAGTGTGTGTAAGTGCATGTAAGTGCGTGTAAGTACGTGTAAGTGGGTGAAGTACGTTCTAGTACGTGTAAGTATATGTAAGTGCGTGTTAGTGCGTGTAAGTACGTGTGAGTATGTGGAAGTCCGTGTAAGTGCGTAAAAGTGCGTGTAAGTTTGTGTAAGTGCTTGTAAGTGTGTGTAAGTGCATGTAAGTACGTGTAAGTGCATGTAAGTGCGTGTAAGTACGTGTGAGTATGTGGAAGTCCGTGTAAGTGCGTAAAAGTGCGTGTAAGTTTGTGTAAGTGCTTGTAAGTGTGTGTAAGTGCATGTAAGTACGTGTAAGTGCATGTAAGTATGTGTAAGTGCGTGTAAGTGTGTGTAAGTGCGTGTAAGTGCGTGCCAGTGTTTGCTAGTGTGTGTACATTTTTGTAAGTGCGCGTAAGTACGTGTAAGTGCGTGTAAGTGCGTGTAAGTGCGTGTAGGTATGTGTAAGTGTGGGTACGTGTGTATAAGTACGTGTAAGTGCATAAAAGTGTCTGTAAGTGCGTACCAGTACGTTCCAATGTGTGTAAGCTTGTGTAAGCACGTGTAAGTGCGTGTAATGGCGTGTAAGTATGTGTAAGTGTGTGTTAGTGCATGTAAGTGCGTATAAGTACGTGTAAGTGTATGCAAGTGTGTGTAAGTGCGTGTAAGTGTGTATACTTTTGTGTAAGTTTGTATAAGTGTGTGTAATTTTGTGTAGGTTTGTGTAAGTATGTGTAAGTGTGTGTGAGTTCGTGTCAGTGCGTGTAAGTGCGTGTAAGTGCGCATAACCACACGTAAGTGCGTGTAAGTACGTGTAAGTGGGTGTAAGTACGTCTAATTGTGTGTGAGTGTGTGTAAGCACATGTGAGTGTGTGTAAGTGCGTGTAAGTTTGTGTAAGTACATGAAAGTGTGTGTTTGTCCGTGTAAGTGCGTGTAAGTGTTTGTAAGTGTGTATAAGTGTGCGTAAGTACGTGTAAGTGCGTGTAATTGTGTGTGACTTCATGTAAGTTTTTATACATTTAAGCAAGTGCATGTATGTTTGTGTAAGTACGTGTAAGTGCGTGTGAGTTCATGTCAGTACGTGTAAGTGCGTGTAAGTGCGTCTAAGTGCGTGTAAGTGCGTGTAAGTGCATGTAAGTGGCTGTAAGTGCATGTAAGTACATGTAAGTGCGTGTGAGTAGGTGTAAGTACGTGTGAGTGCATGTAAGTGCATATAAGTGCATGTAAGTACGTGAAAGATTGTGTAAGTACGTGTAAGTGTGTGTATG
>SZWC01005746.1:132588-144989 GCA_023375785.1 Penium margaritaceum | reverse complement strand
TCATGCACACAAGAAGAGAGAGCTGCTGCGACGAGGCCGACGGCAAACTGTCCAGTAGTAGCTGGAGAGTTTACGGCAGCCAGTGGCAGCACACAGAGTATCCCACCTGTTTCGAAAGGCAAGCGGCTACCGTGTGGTGTCGAAATCAATGTCGCAATCTCTGTCACGTTTTGACATTGAGGCAATCTCAGCTTTTGGCGTTCTGACGCAATCTCACCTTCTAACATTCTCACGCAATCTCACCTTCTGACGTTCTCACGCAATCTCACCTTCTGACGTTCTCACGCAATCTCACCTTCTGACGTTCTCACGCAATCTCACCTTCTGACGTTCTCACGCAATCTCACCTTCTGACGTTCTCACGCAATCTCACCTTCTAACATTCTCACGCAATCTCACCTTCTGACGTTCTCACGCAATCTCACCTTCTGACGTTCTCACGCAATCTCACCTTCTGACGTTCTCACGCAATCTCACCTTCTAACATTCTCACGCAATCTCACCTTCTGACGTTCTCACGCAATCTCACCTTCTGACGTTCTCACGCAATCTCACCTTCTGACGTTCTCACGCAATCTCACCTTGAGGTTTCCGGGCATGCGGTCCGCCAGTTCCTTGGCGTACTCGGCAACCTGGTGGTTGAGGTAGATGCTGGTGGCGTGCGTGAGGAGCGACAGCTGCTGCGTCACAGCAGACAGGAACTTGGGGTGGCCGTGGCCCACGGACACAGTGACGATGCCGGCAAACGCGTCGAGGTAGCGGCGGCCGTCCTCGTCGTACAAATACTGCATCTTGCCCTCCACGATGTTGAGCTGCACACGTCGGTGGACACAGCGGAATGAAAAAAAGTACAGCGTCGCAGAACAAGTGTGAGTCAAAATGGTGACAATGACGGCGAACGCGTCGAAGCGCTGGCGGGCGTCCCCCTCCTCGTCATACAGATGCTGCATCTTGCCGATGTTCAGCTGCACACTGAGGGGGGATCAACACAGCACATACATTTTCCAAGATGAACGAATGAATCAAAGGAAGGTCAAGAGCAAAAAGCCGCCACGGACAAACACATCCACATGGCACGAGAGAGTTCCATCATCACCCCTCCACACAAACATGCCTTTTGAGCACTTTGCACACATTATCCAAGAGCACATAGCAACAATTTCTGCATGCTCCATAATAGTACTGGCAAGGAAAGGCCAAAGGCAGGCATGTCCCAATCCAGGTCCACAAAGCACGTTGCTATGTAATGAAAGCCGTTTCGCATGGATATCGAGGGTCAATATCGATGGATAGAAACGCGCATCCCATCGCAACACATCGCACAACGCATCCTATGGCACCACAGCGTATATAGCATCCCATCGCAGCACATTGCACAACGCATCCTATGGCACCACAGCATACATAGCATCCCATCGCAACACATCGCACAACGCATCCTATGGCACCACAGCGTCTATAGCATCCCATCGCAACACATCGCACAACGCATTGAACCGCATTGCATCACATCACATCGCATTGTTTTGCTTCTTTTTGCATCACATCACGTCGAATGGCATTGCATTAAATCGCATGGCATCCCATCGCATGGCATCGCATTGCATCCCATCGGGTCGCATCGCACCACATCGCACCGCATTACACAGCATTGCATCATATCACACCCCATTGCATCTCATTGCCAGCCGTCGCATCGCATCATATTGAATGGCATCGCATCCAATATGATGTGATGCCATGTGTGTGTGTGTGTGTGTGTGTGTGTGTGTGTGNGAGAGAGAGAGAGAGAGAGAGAGAGAGAGAGAGAGGGAGGGAGCTGTTTGAGCTGGAGCGAGTTATGGCCTTGTCAGCAACCGATTCCACGTCATTTAATGATGACATCGGCTGACGTCAGCCATTGTCCCACATCAATCTTTGACTCCCCGCAGTCATAGGCACAGGGAAGGAAATTTTCAAAAGGAGTTTGTTTGCCATTTCTATCGAAGGCATTTCATGTGAGTAGTGCAGGATTAACATTCAAAAAGGAGAGTCTGAGCGCCCGACACGAACGATGTCGAATATTGTCTGGCGTTCATCTTAAGCACGAGTGCCAGGGCAAATGAACCTCTCGACTCCAGGGACAGGCTCGAATATTCAGAAGTAAATAAAAAAAGCTAAAAAACGGACGCACGGGCTTCTTGTAGTAGAAGAAGAGCGCGGGGTTGAGAAAAATCTTCCGCAGCTTCAGAATGTCCTCCGTCCTCGGCCCCTTGTATGGCTGCGGGACGTGGTCAAACGGCGGGAGCGTCGGAAGCTGCCGCGAAGCTTCCGCTGCAGGCAGGGCGGCAGCCGGAGCCGAAGCTGAAGGGGCGGCGGCAGCAGTGGGCTGGGATGCGCTGACGTTGGCAAGGGACGAGAGCCAGCGAGCGCCGCTGGCGGCAGTGCTGCTGGTGCTGTTGGCGCTGGCGGTGCTGGTGATGCTGGNTCTTCCGCAGCTTCAGAATGTCCTCCGTCCTCGGCCCCTTGTATGGCTGCGGGACGTGGTCAAACGGCGGGAGCGTCGGAAGCTGCCGCGAAGCTTCCGCTGCAGGCAGGGCGGCAGCCGGAGCCGAAGCTGAAGGGGCGGCGGCAGCAGTGGGCTGGGATGCGCTGACGTTGGCAAGGGACGAGAGCCAGCGAGCGCCGCTGGCGGCAGTGCTGCTGGTGCTGTTGGCGCTGGCGGTGCTGGTGATGCTGGTGGTGCTGGTGGCGGTGCTGGCTGCTGTGGCGTCAGTGGCGGTGGTGGTGGCGTTTGGTCTGTGGCGAGCCGTGCAGCTGCCGGCCAGGCGAGCGGCACGAGCCAGCAGACGGTGCTGGTGGCGGGACATGGTGCACGGGTTGATGGAACGAAACGCGGCGGGGAGTGGTCTAGGCGGGGAGTGGTGAGGAAGAGCTGGATCGGATTCGCATGCAGCGGATCCCAGTGGACGCGGCCTTCGCTTTCAGCCTGGACGAGGCAAGGCGGGATGTGCCGGCAGCAGAGCAGCGCAGGATCCGGCCCTCACGAGGCCCAGCCAGGAAGAAGCAGAGAGATGGGCGGAGTTCTGTCCTGGCCAGGAACGCGACGAAGCCACCATGCCTTTGTGGTTGGAAATGGCGTGGGGGAGATGGCGGCTGAAACAAGCTGGCTGGCAAGCTAGCTGTCTCGCCACCCATCTGGCGACCACCAGCTGGCCTCGCAAAAGGGAAAATGACTGCGCCACAGAGATATGCCCGCAACGCCCATTGCCTTCATACAGGGAAACCAACTAATAACCTGCTGCTGCATGTTTTCCAAACTCAACATTAAATGTTTTACGGAATCATATTTAAATGATGGCCCGATTAAGGCCATCATCAATGGTCTCTTTTTGGGGCTGAAATTTTTCTATAGGTCCACTCTCCTCTCAGGACCGACAGTTTTGGGGCCTCTTAGGTTATATTTCTTAGAAAAAAAAACAAAACGGGGATGCAATCATGAGTCCACAAAATTATGAATAAATCTGAGTCATTTACGATTTGTGGGAAATTAACACAATATTCACATCCGAAATGAAAATTTATTCAAATTTCTCGAAAATATTTATACAATATCCTAATGCAAATTTCAACTCAACATGGCGTTTAACGTCGACATGCAAGCCGAGAACCAATTTGACAATAAATCACAAACCCCTCTCTAGAAGGGTTTCAATCTATTTGATGCAAGTTTTTTGAGTGGATTTCATGAGGGTTTCAAGACTCCCCATGCTTTGAAAGGGAATCTGCAAGGCCCGCAATCGCGCGACCTAGTAGGCGCAAGTGCAAAAATAAAGCGTTAAAACCATAAACGTATTTGAAAATTTAAGACTTTAAGAGGCAATTTGTATGGAAACTTGGGGTTTATGCTCCTAAAAAATAAAACAAATTGAAAATAAATTTTTACTTTATTGTAATAAAAAAATTTCACCGTTTTTTCTTTTCCAACTTGAAATCCCCCATTTGCAGATGTAAGGTTATATATTTGCATGCGCTATATGTAGGATCTCGCCCTCACGATGCCCAGCTAGGAAGAATCAGAGAGATGGGTGGACTTTTGTCCAGGCCACGAACGCGACGAAACCACCATGTATTTGTGGTTTGGAAATGGCGAGTGGCAGAGATGGCGTTTACAACAAGCTCGCTGGCAAGCTTGCTCTCTTCCCACCATCTCGCGACCACTAATTGGCCTAGCAAAACGAAAAATAACTACGCCACCATGATGTACCCCCACCGCCCATTGCCTTCAGAGAGGAAAATCAAGTTATAACCTACTACACCATATTAGCCATACTAAACTTAAAATATTTTACAGAGTCGTGTTTCAATGATGCCCCAAAAAGGGCCAAAATCAATGATCTGTTTTTTAGCTAAAACATTTCTATGGGTTCATACTCCTCTAAGGACCTTCCGTTTTGCGGACAAAAGGGTTATATCTCTTCAACAATGAATAAAGAAGGGATGTAATCATGTATCTAAAAAATTATTAATACATTTGAGTCAATTTTGATGTGTGGAAAGTTAACACAATATCAAAATGCGTAATGATAATAAAAATGTATTCACAATTTGTGTAAAATGGATACAATGTCCTAATCCAAATGTAAACTCAAGTTGGCATATAATGTCAATATGAAAATTAAAAAACAATTTAAAAATTAATCACATAACCAATCTATAGAGGGGTTTCACTCTGTTTGATGCAAGTTTTTTTAGTGGTTTGCATGTGGGTTTCGAGACTCCCCGTGCCTTGAAAGGAAATTTGTTAGGCCCACAATTGCAGCACCTCGTAGGCGCAAGTGCAATCATAAAGCCTTAAAACCCTGAACTTAATGTGAATTGACGTTCAATTGTATTTTATTCCAAGAATTAAAATTTTATAAATGCATTTTTGCTTGCTCATGATAAATAAAATTGATTTTTTTTGTAATTTGAAATACCCCACTTGCATCCGTAAGGTTACATGTTTACACACGCTTTGCCTGTAAAAATCTATCATAAATCCACAAATGGGTTTATGCCAAAAAAGAGGCTAATGGCTTCACCGTAATTCTCTCATCTGTAAGAGTGACACATCACCCTACTTGCTTTGCTCGATCAAAGACTTGCATAGT
Organism: Penium margaritaceum; assembly: GCA_023375785.1. NCBI lineage: Eukaryota > Viridiplantae > Streptophyta > Zygnematophyceae > Desmidiales > Peniaceae > Penium > Penium margaritaceum. The sequence continues at coordinate 139,857 of SZWC01005746.1, read as the reverse complement.
CAATTGAGATTTGCCATGGAGGTGTAAAAGGACATTATCTTCTTTTTGAGTTCTAGATACGATGGATTTTCAACTTTATGTTTATTCTTGGGCGAATATAGTAGTTATTTTTCCCTAGATAAATATTGTTCCATAAGTTTGAACTAGGATCCATCAATCTTTGTGTCACTCTTTTTGGCTTCCAAAAGTTAAACTAAGTGAATTTTAATGACTGCAAGGTGCGACACGTGAATTATTGTGTGATAGAAGATGAATTTGTACACCATTATAGAAATCCTTGTGACAAGTGAATGGAAACTGGTAGAAGAAAAAAGACACTAAATGCATCATTTATCTGGAATTCTTGACGACTTGACCATGGTAGTTTCCATGCAAAAAAATGTGAATGCGTGAAAATAAAAGGAAAATCAAGGTTCAACAACTCTTTAGTCGTAGTAGTTAATGCGTGTCATCTAGAAAATGAGTTCGTTTTTTATTGGCAGGTCCTCGTGTCTTTGTGAAAGTCTTATTCAAATACAGAAATCAAATTCTTTCATGTGAGTATGATGTCAATCTTTTGTTAAAAATATTTTTTAAGAAAAAAATCAGTGTTGTTGGTTGGAAATGTCTCAGTTGACAAAAACTATGGATGCATCGAAGGATGATGTGCTCTAAAGAGAATGATAGTTTTCAATGTCATCCATGTACACGTAGGAAGACCAATGTTTCTACAAACCTTTATATGTGAAACTGGATGCTTTAGAGTCATAAGTGCACTTACTTTCAATTCTCATTTGTCAAACGGCAACGTCTGACATTGTTCGAAAATGTTATCCACCCCTTTCTGGATGTTCGGAAATGCTATCCACCCCATTCGAATGATTTTGATGTCCATTCGCCCCATGTTTCAATTTTGGATCTCAATAAACCACGACTTCAACAATTTGGTCTCACGATGCCTCGCAACTATAATGTAAGTGATGAGGTGCCCCGTCTGGTACATGGTCATTATTTGGATGTTTCCATTTTGCGACTTTAGTGGAATATTTGAATATTATTTTTTTATTGATATTAAACATGTTTATGAAGTAAACAAGACATTCCAAAAAGGCAGGGTTGGGATTGGCGAATACATTCTACAACATTATTTGGGGGGGAGTTTCAAAAAAACAAACATGCGAGCAATTCAAAAATGACACCTGATGATAGGAGGCTTTTCCACGTGTTACGTAGGAATTTTTTGGGGAAATATAAATAATGAAAAAAATACCATAATTGACCTCATATAGAAACGGGGTGTATTGTGATGTTACAATATACCCCACATGTACGGGTATATGATAACGTAACAATGTACCGCGCGGGACACTACGGGGTTTCTTGTGATAAACAACGTTCAGGGAGGGCTTTTGGTGATCAAAAACATAAAGGCAAGGTGACTTGTTGTCTAATTTCCAGTGACGTGGGGTTTGGCAAGTTTGGCTTGTGAACCCAATTATCTGAATATTTTCTTCTTTGTCAAAATATAGAGAAGAGGATATATTCTAACGAGAAATTCCTTATATACCACACGTTTGGATAGGGGGAATCGCTTGCGCCACGAGTTAAAAAACAGAAAAATAGTAGACGCTTGGACGCGTACTTAAGGGGCGTATGGAAATTCGCATCGTGAATGCGTGGCTTGTGGTGATCAACTTTCAGAAACCGTGGCTTGCTGTGATCTTTTTTTGGATGCCGTGGAAGATAGTTTTCTGAAAACGGATCACGTAGCGCATGGCTTGCGTGATTGAGAGAATCGTGGCAGATAATAGCTTTGTCACTATCCTAATTGATTGAGACATGCTTTGGTTTTCCCCGGATCGGCTGCCGTAGCTTTCAGAACCGCCCCACGCAAAATTTTGTCCCATGGACTCTGGTGGCGACGGTTTTCCACGATGGATCCATTTTTACCGGCAATCCGAGCCCCATGGACGGTGCAAAAGTCACACTGTGGAAGGATTGCGCATTCAATTGTTTTACGGTCACCTGGGCAAGCAATCCATCCCGATCCATGTGAGCAAGCGAGGGGGTACTTTCGAGGTCAGGTCGAGCTGCCATTGGGTCAGAGGGCGATGGGGACACGGCAGGCCACACGTTTGTGAGCTCATGTTCAACAACTGGCTGCTGCGACGAGATGAACAAGCTAGAGAGATAGAGTTTTTTGGGGCCCTGGTAGCAACCGATTGAAGCGGGGGGGGCTACCTGAGCACCGAAACTCACCCAGGAATCAAACCCGACCCCTCTAAGTGACAATTATGGGGATAAAGGATACGTTTGAGGGGTTTTTGAGGTTTAAACAACAGATTGAATACAAAATATAAGCTCAGCCTACATTGGGTCGGTTCACGAGAAAGTTGCAAAGACCAATGGGTGGAAAAAAGTCTGCTTCAAAATACATCAGAAGGATCCGAGCCTTCCTTGTGCAGTGAAGATAAATTAAAGATAAGATCACCCATATATGCTGCTATAGTGTTGAAGGGACGGTTGCAAACATTTTAGGAGCTGGAGAGGAATAACGTTCGACCCAACATTCCTGCTAAATGAGATGAAAAAGTGTAAAGCGAATAACAAAAAACCAAAAATTTGCATTTGAAGGGTTATAATGGGCCAATTAGCAATTCAATGGGGCTGAGTCCGAATGTCATATCATACAGCATTTTACAAAGCAAGAAACAATGTTCAATGGTTTCATCCGCCAAGCAGTAGGCATGAGGCCTCTCTTGTCTAGGTTCATGAACCGTGTGTGGTGAGCCACTGGGATAGAGCGGAAAATGATGCGCTTCACAACTTCCTAAGATCAAACATGGAAAGGTACGAGAATCGCCTCCTTTGGGGACAACCAGTCGAAGGAACGTTGTGGATTGTGTTCATACCAGATGGTCTCCAATGATGGCCTAAGTTTCTACGATTCGAGCAATTGGGTGTATAATTTGAGGAGTGAGAGAGGAGGGCGGGGGAATCGATATGCGGGAACTTGAGGTCGCGCGGGTAGGCCAAGGAAGACGTTATCGGTCACAAATACAGGACTTATAGCCTTAGACGGCGTGGCCCAGGGATGAGGACCCCGACGAAGGAATGGTAAGACTTGGTAAACACATGAGGCACTGGAACGGTCGTTGGGAAGGTAGAAGATCATGGGATTGGGAAGGCCAGGCAAATCTTGGATCGTGAGGTATTTTGTGAATTGGAGGGATCTACAACGAAAGGAGCACGCTTGAAGGATGTGGGTCTAGGAGTTGGGCACGTATCGCAATACTGTGTGGACTACTCTTTGGCGTGGTGTGGAAAAGGAGAGAGATTTTAACTACCCTGGGCCGTAGCCTGCTAAAGCATGGAGGCAACTTCAGTGTAAGAACTAACTCGACACTTAAACCCGCCCCATTGATCTCATGCATGAGGGAAAATGGTAGATATGGGGGTGCTTTGCCATAGATTAATGGAATAGAAATACGTAAAAGTCGGGTTTGAATTATTTGAGTCAAAGTTTGGCTTTTTTTCCCTCTCATGTTAACTTCTTCTTCATTTTCCCCTGATACCCTAGTGCTTTATGATTTCGTCAGTTTCAATAATTTACAGCCTGTAATCAAAGTTCGTTTTTGAAAATATATATTTTTATGTATTTTATTACAACGAAGTTACACCATGATGTTGTCAAAATTCGTTTTTTTCCACTCATATGGCCCTGAATCCCATTCAAATATGGCTTAAAACATGAAAATTTGTACCTCTTGGAGAAAACATCATAGAAAAACAGAAAACAATTATTAAAATGTATTCGTTTTAGACGAAATAAAAATCAACTTGTAACCTAAATACGGCACATTTTGTCACCCACAAATAATTAATAACGAAATCATAAAGCAGTAGGGTATTCATTGAGAGAGGGGTGGAGAGGGGGGGGGGAAGGGGTTGCCTTCACACAAATATCGAAGGAGTTCGAACCCCCCCCTCCCCAACCCTCCTTCCAATGAGAACACCTATGGTAGTTTGGGAGAGAACTAAGTATGCTTCTGCCTGAGGTTCAAAACTGAGGATAAACATATTATACATCAAGTTCATTGAAATAGGAGATTACAGAGGCCAATTGGGCAAAAGAAGACATGATCAAAGGTTGTAAGGAAAAACCTGGCCTTCTTTTTGTGTATACGTATAAACGTGGAATACATAAGCCAAACGTAATGTTCTACAACATTTGCAAGTGTTGCTAATAGATATGGGGCCAAAGAGAGAAAAATAATGATCCATACATTCCTCCCGACTGAGATGTGAAGGGTGGAGGAATAATTGATTAGGTGGTGGAATCAACAAGAGGCTCAAGTGGACCTAGGAGATGTGAAAGCTCGTAAATCATATTGGAAAGGAGTATAATCATATGCATGATTTCGGGGTATTACCCCCCAAACTCTCAAGGAAAAATGCAATGTCTCCTTTACAATATGATTGAACGTGATGTCTCCTCTGCAATATGATTGACCATTTTTTCCTCACCCCTCCTTCTGGGTCCTAGATGAGGGGGGGTAATACCCCGAACTTGTGCATTTGCACAAGTTCTTGTGTGCTAACTTGAAGTACGCTGACGTTCTCATGTGAAGTCAAAAGTTCCATGTCAAATGCAATGCCATTTCCCCTGTTGAGCGACATGTGCTAGACAACGCACAAGTTTGACATGCTTTTGTTTAGCCTTGGTTTTGGTGCTACTACTCCATCTGCAGCCACTGGAAAATCTTCAAGTGTGAGATCGTTTATCCACGATTACAGCAACACCAGGTCCTCGATCGTGAGGTCAATGAGGCTCTGTCGGAAGTCTATAATGACATGGTGGCCGATAAGAAATAGCCGCTCATAATGTGCTAGAACCGCAAAGAGGTCCAGGATGGAAAGGTGGAACATAGGAAATGCAATTTCGAGATTTCGGGATTGCTTGACAATGCTGCATGAGCGACCCATTTCTCCTCCTTTGCCTACGCATCCACCTCCAGACACAATGAGCTTGGCTGCAAATGCACCTGCACCAGTTCATCCTGGAAAAAAATGTCAGCTGTTGCATCCTCCAGTGTGGCTTCCAGCAATGTCCGGTTCTGGCTGATGCTTCAGCCTTTGACGTGGGGCCACCGTGGCAGCTGAGAGACGATCTGTGAATGTTCTGTGATTTGTTCCAATTCCTGTGGGTAATCATGGCCTGTGCTAGATAAAAAATTGCACGGCGAGATGGTGCTAAAAAAATAAAGCACAATTCTCTTAGTAAGAGGTTTTTTATCTCGTATGGGTGAGGGTTGCTGGTTGAGCCTCACTCGGCGAGCTTCGCTTGCCAGCGCACTACGAGCATTGAAGGTGAATCCCTCGTACACCCCTCACTCGACGGCTTCCAAACTTGGGCAGTCCCAAGTTATTGCTTAAAATTCCAAACTGCTAGCAAAGTTAGAAATGTGTTTAAGTACCTTTGGATTCTTTGCCAACATCTGTTGATTATCCTTCCATACTTTTTATACATCTTGCTATCAGATATCCCCAAGTATGCTTGGTATTGGAATTCTGATTTACCATTGAGAATCATCAGGTACTTGTCATCAGGTACTTATAGCAACATTTTGCTAGTAGCTATAGAATTTAATGAACTGTAAGTGAGCTTGCCGACCAGAATTCTATGCTATTGATTTTGCACAGGTTTCTGAATATCCGATTAGTCTTAAATCCTTTTGAAAATCTGATTGGTCCATCTTTTCATTGCCTTTCTAAGGACATAGCACTATTGATGAATGGATCCAGTTGCCAATCTTGCTGGAACTCAGGAAATTCAGAAAAGAATATATCAAAATATCCTCTTACCACAGGTGGCATATTTCCCATGTGTGATAGGAGGATGAACCAATGTTTGGAGATCATGAATAATAGAAATAATCTATAAGTGAAAGGATGCTTACAATTGCTCATGGTGGTATGGCTCTTATGTACACTCAACAATCTGTGTATGACAAATTACATACAAGTATATCTTGGAAGCTTCCCTTGAATTTTCCTATGGTTCAACTAATGTTGTTCACATTAAAATATGTGTTTTCAAAGCATGATTGGATTATTTTTAGGATGAATGTTCATTTGAAAACATTAATGTCTTAATGTTCACCAGCATATTAATCTAACATAAGAATCTAAGTAAAATTTATTTGGGTATATCTAGCTTTTCATTGTAGATTGATTGCTCGTTTGCGCCCTGTTACAACAGTTGAGTTTCAGGATGGAAGTATGCTACCAATAATCCGAAAGACCGACTTGCGAATCTCTTCCTACCCCCCTCCTCCCTCCCCCCCTTGTCCCCCAAACCTGAGAATGTATTGTTGGATTCCTAAGGGATGCTATTATAGCGATACCTCCGTTTGTACACTAATGAATTTCTCTTCCTATGTATTTGAAGAAGACACAAATGAATTCTTACAGGCCCTCCCTAGCTACACTCTCCACTACATAGACTGTGAACCGGGCGTGGTGTGCTAGCCTCAACCGGATGGTGTAGGCACCAACCGGCGGCAACGGCGACCAAGGGGAGGCCGGTGCACACCTTCCCGGGTTTGCGGAAGCGTAGGATCGTCTTGGGGGAGCACGGGAACACGTGTGGCACAGTGGGAGTAAAACTGTATTTGTTATTCAAGTGTCAACATACAAGACTATATGTACATGATGACACATCCTAGGCGACCCGAGGTCACCGAGCCGTGCGCGGTTCCGTATGGGCCTGGGATGAGCGTTATTGCCTTAGAATCACGTAGCTCATCTTCCCAGATTGCCAACGCACCAAGAATCGCATCATTCCGTTGAGGAACGGCCGAGATATGGCCGTTTCCGTGAACCACGATAATCTGCCGCTGGCAGCACCACTAGCGGCGGTGACGGCCGCCTGAAGCGCCCTTGCTGGTAATAACACATCGGGGCGCCATTCCGAAGTGCCCTTGGCCCTCAATGATCCTTGACTCATTGACCAACCGGGCCCCAAGGGGCGCTTCGGCCTTGTTGGGTCTTCCGAGGGTCGAGCCTTGGTCCTTGGGGATGAATTCCCGTCATCTGTTTTCCCCTCGGCCGGTCCAACCTTCGGCCGGGCATAACTTCCTCAATTCTTGATGGATCGACCCCGTTCTTGGGTCGATCTTGCACGGTTTTTCCTGTAGATTCCAAATCCACAGTCAGATTATACATTCAAGGAAGCCTCAAGCCGTGATCAGTGCCGTTGGCACTGTCCGGCTTACACTACCCCCCCCC